>RXID01020733.1:43151-60139 GCA_005019695.1 Trichopus zeylanicus subsp. travancoricus | reverse complement strand
ACAATTACACCTACAACTACTACTTCAACTCCACCTCCTACTGTTTCTCTTACTACTATTTCAACTACTACAAATGCTACTACAATAACTTTTGCTACTACCACTGCTTCTACTACTATTGCTCCTACTATTACTGAAACTACTGTGACTCCTACTACCACTACTATAACTTTTGCTACTGGTACTACTACAACAACTCCTATTCCAATAATTACTACTGCTACTACTGCCACCACTACTACTACTTCAACTACTACGCCTGCTCCTAACACTCCTATGACTTCTACGACTACTACTACAACTACTGCTACAACTACCACACTCCTACTACTAGTACTCTTGCTGCTACTACTACTACTACTATTATTACTATGATTATGACTACTCCAACTCATTTTATTACTCCTATAATTATTATTACTGCTACAACTTATTGTACTTATATTGCTTCTCCAAACCCTCCTACTACTACAACCAATGCTACTACTACGACTACTCCAACTACTTCTACTGCTACTACTCCTACTACTAGTACTACTACTACTACTACTACTAGTACTACTACTACTAGAAGTAGTAGTAGAAGGAGCAGTAGTTATAGTAGTAGTAGTAGTAGTAGTAGTAGTAGTAGTAGTAGTAGTTGCAATAGTAGTAGTAGTAGTTGTAGTAGTAGTACAAGCTATAACAGTAGTAAAAGTAGTAGTAGTTGTTGTAGCAGCAGCAATTATCACAGTAGAAGTAGTAGTAGTAGTTGTAGCAGCAATTGTAGTAGAAGCATAGTCGTAGTAGTTGCAGGCCTAGTATTGGTAGCCGCTGTAGTCATAGTTGCAATAGTAGTGGTGGTAGTTGTCATAGCAAATGTAGCAAAAGTAGTAGTACTAGTATTGGTAGTAGTAGTAGTAGAAGTAGTAGTAGTAGTTACAGTCCTGGTAGTTGTAGAAGTAGTTTTAGTAAGAGTAGGAGTAGTACTAGTTACAGTAGTAGTAGTAGTTGTTGTAGTTATGGGAGAAGGAGTAGGAGTACCATAAGTAGTACTAGTAGTAGTAGTAGTGTTAGTAGTAGTAGCCGCTATAGTAGTAGCATTAGCATCAATAGTAGAGGCAGAAGTAGTAGTAGTAGCAATAGCAGTAGCAATTTTTATAGTAGTAGTAGTAGTAGTAGCTGTAGTAGTAGAAGTAGTAGTAGTAGCAGAAGTAGTGGTTGTAGCAGTAGTAGTAGTAGCAGTTGTTGTTGTTTTAGCAGTTATACTAGTATTAGAAGTAGTAGTAGCAACAGTAATAGTTATTATAGTTGCTACAGTAGTAGCCACAGTAGTGGTAGTTGTAGTAGGAGCAGTAGCAGTAGTAGTAGTAATAGTAGTAGTGGGAGGAGTACTAGAAGACATACTAGCAATAGTAGTAGTAGGAGTAGTAGTTGTAGTAGTAATAATAGGAGTAGTAGTAGAAGTAGTAGTAGCGATAGCAGTAGAAGCATTGGTAATAGAATTGTAGTAGTAGCAGCAGTAGCAACGGTGGTAGGAATAGCAGCAGCGATTACTGTAGTTGTAGAATTAGGAGTAGTAGAAGTAGTAGGAGTAGTAGTGGTAGGTGTAGGGCAAGTAGTATAAGTAGTAGTAGTAGTAGTAAAAGTTGTAGTAGTTGTAATAGCAGTAGTAGCAGAAGTTGCAATGGTTATAGTGGTAGCAGTAGCTACTGTAGTAGCAACTACCACAATGGAAGTAGTAGTAGTAGCTATAGTAGTAATTGTAGTAGCAAAAGTAGCAGTAGTAAGAGAAGTAAATGTAGTAGTAGAATTAGTAGTAGTACTAGTATTAGTAGTAGTAGTCATAGTAGTGTTAGCAATAATAGTAGTAGTCGAGGCGGTAGTAGTAGTAGTAGTATTAGTTGGAGTAGTAGCAGTAGGAGTAGCAGCCATAGTAGTTGTAGAAATAGTAGCAGTACAAGTGGTAGTAGTAGTAACAGCAACAGCAGTAGACATAGTACTAGACTAGTAGTAGTATTAGTTGGAGTAGTAGCAGTAGGAGTAGCAGCCATAGTAGTTGTAGAAATAGTAGCAGTACATGTGGTAGTAGTAGTAACAGCAACAGCAGTAGCCATAGCACTAGACTAGTAGTAGTTGTCGTGGTAGTAACATTAGTTGTAGTAGTAGTAGAAGTACGGGTAGTAGGAGTGTTTGTTGCGCTTATAGTAGTAGGAGCTGTAATAGTAGTAGTAGTAATAGTTGGAGTTGTTACCGTTGTAGTAGGAGCAGCTGCAGTAGCAGTAGTAGTAGGAATATTGGTAGTAGCAATAGTTGCTATAGCAGTACTAGTTATAGGATATAAGTAGTAGTAGCTCGAGCTATAGTAGTAGTAGTTGTTGTAGGAGTAGCAATAGTAGTAGTTGCAGTAGTAGTAGTAGTTGTAGTAGCAGTAGGAGTAGTAGTAGTCATGGTAGTAGTACTGGTAGTAGTGGTGGTAGCAGTAGTGGTAGCAGTAGTGGTCGTAGTAGTAACAATAGCAAAAGTTGCAGTAGTAGTAGGGGAAGTAGTAGTAGGAGAAGTCGTAGTAGCAGCAAGAGGAGTAGTAGTAGTAGCACCACCACCACCACCAGTAGTAGTAGTTGTTGTAGCAGTAGTAGTAGTAATATTAGTAGTAGTAGTAGCCGTTGTAGTAGTAGTAGCAATAATAGCAATAGATGCAACAGTAGCAGCAGCTGTAGTAGAAAATGTAGTAGTATTAGTAGCAGAAGTAGTAGTAGCTATCATAGTAGTAGGAGGAGGAGGAGGAGGTGGAGAAGTAGCTATCTCAATAGTAGTAGTAGTAGAAGTAAAAGTATGAGCAGTAGTAGCAGTATTAGTAGTAGAAATAGTAGTTGAAGCAGGAGTACTTGTAGGAGGAGTTGTAGTAGTTGCAGCAGCAGTAGTTGTTGTTTTAGCCACGACAGTTGCAGTAGTAGTAGTAGTAGGTGTAGGAGAAGTAGTAGTTGTAGTAGTTCTTGTAGTAGTAGTAGTAGTCAGAGAAGTAGTAGTAGTAGTTGTTGTTGTAATAGTAGTTGTAGTTGTAGTAGTCGTGGCTATCGTTGAAGTTGTAGAAGTAGTAGCAATAGTAGTAGTAATAGTAGTAATAGCAACCATAGTAGCCACGGTACCAGTAGCAGTAGTTGTAGTAGTCGCATTAGTAGTAGTTGTAGCAGTAGTTTAGCACTTGTAGTATTTGGAGTTGTAGTAATAGCAGTAGTAATCATTGGATTAGTAGCAGTACTATTAGGAATAACAGTAGTTGTAGTAGTAGTAGGTCTATTAGTAGTTGCAGTAGGGGTAGGAGTATCCGTAGTAGTAGTTGAGGTTGTAATAGTAGGAGTAGTTGGAGTAGTAGTAGTAGCAGTAGCAATAGCAGTAGCAGTAGGAGTAGCAGTTATAGCAGTGGCAGTAGTTGGAGCCGTATTAGTAGCAGTAGTCGCAGTAGAAATTATAGTAGTAGTTGTTGTAGTAGTGGCAGTAGTAGTAGGGCCCATAGCAGTAGTAGCAGTAGAAATTATAGTAGTAGTTGTTGTAGTAGTGGCAGTAGTAGTAGGGCCCATAGCAGTAGTAGCAGGAGTAGTAGCAATGGTAGTAGGAGTATTATTAGCAAAATTAATAGTAGTAATTGTAGAAGGAGCTGTAGTAGTTGTATTAGTAGTAGAAGTAGCAATAGTAGTAGTCAGAGTAGTAGGAGCAGTAGTAGTCGTAATAGCAGTAGTATTAGTAGTTGCAGCAGTAGGTACAACAGTAGCAGTATTAGTAGTTGTAGGAGTAGGTATAGTAGTAGAAGTATTAGTAGTTGTAGCAGTAGTAGTAGCAGCCGTCGTAGCAGTTGGAGTAGTAGTATTAGCAGTAGTAGAAGTGGCAATAGTAGTAACAGTTGTCGTATTAGTAAGAGAAGTACCACTAATAGTAGCAGTAGCAACAGTGGTAGCCGTAGTAGTCATAGTAGTAGTTGTTGTAGTAAAAGTAGTAGTAGCTAAAATAGTAGCGATAGTTGTAGAAACAGTAATAGTAGTAGCAGCAAGAGCAGTAGTAGTGGAAATAGTAGGAGTAGTAGTAGTAGTAGTTATAGTAGTAGTAGTAGTACTAGCAACAGCAACAACAACAACGGTAGGAGTTTTAGTAGTTGGGGTAGTAATAGTAGTGGTAGTAGTTTCTATCGTAGTAGTAGGAGAAGTAGTAGTTGTCACAGTTGCAGTAGTAGTAGCAGTAGTAGTAGGCATAATAGCAGCAACAGTAGTAGTAGCAATAGTAGTAGCGAAATTAATTATACTAGGGGAAGTAGTAGCAGTAGCAGAAGTAGTAGTAGCATTACTAGTAGCAGCAGTAGCTATTGTTGTAGTTGTTAAAATAGTAGAAGCAGTAGTGGTGGTAGTAGCAGCAATAGCAGAAGCAGCAGCAACAGGAGTAGTAACATTAGTATCAGTAGTAGCATCAGAAGCAACAGAAAAAGAAGTAGTAGTAGTAGTTGCAGTAGCTGTTGTTATTGTTGTTGTAGTAGTAGTAGATGTTGTATCAATAGTAGTAGTAGTGGCAGTAGTAGTACCAGTAGTAGTAGTCGTTGTAGCTATAGTAGTAGTAGTAGTTATAGTAGTCGTAGTAGCAGCAATAGTAGCAATTGTAGTAGTAGTAGCAGTGGTACCGGTAGTAGTTTTAGTTGCAGTAGTAGTAGTAGTAGTAGTAGTAGTAGTAGTAGTAGTAGTAGTAATAGTTGTTGCAGTTGTGGCACCTGTTGTAGATGTAGTAGGCACAGTAGTATTAGGAGTAGTAATTATGGTAGTAGAACTACTTGTAGTAGTAGTAGTTCTAGTAGCAGTAGTAGTAGTAGCAGAAATAGTAGTAGAAGGGGTAGTGGTAGTACTACCATAAGTAATAGAAGTAGTAGTAGCTGTGGAATGTATAGTAGGAGTTGTCGTAGAAGTAGTAGCCATAATAGTTGGAGTAGTAGTAGAAGTAGCAATGGTAGTAGTGGTTATAGTAGTAGTACTAGTAGTAATGGTTGTAATAAAAGTAGTAGTGGTAATATTAGTAGTATTAGTAGCAGTAGCGGTAGATGCATTAGTGGCTTTAGTTATAGTAATAGTTGTAGTAGCAGTAGCAATAATAGCAGTAGTAGCAGCAGTAGTAGTAGAAGTAGTACTGCTAGTAATAGTGGAAGTAGTCGTAGTTGTAGCAGTCGTAGTAGCAGTAGTAAAAGTAGTAGTAGCATTGGTAGTACTAGGAGCAGTATTAGTAGTTGTAGTAGTTGTAGTAGTAGTAGTTGTTGTAGCAGTAGTAATAGTGGAAGCAGTAGAAATAGTAGTAGGAGTAGTCTTAGTGGTAGTAGAACTAGTAGTTTTAATAGTAGTAGAAGCAGTTGCAGCCATAACAGCAGCAGCATTGGTGGTTGTAGTAATAGTAAAAATAGCTGTAGTAGCAGTAGCAGTAGTAGGAATAGTAATAGTTATTGTAGAAGTGGTGGTGGTGGTAGTAGTAGTAGTAGTAAAAGTAGTGGTAGCCGCAGCAATGGTAGCCGCCGTAGTGGGAGGACAAGGAGCAGTAGAAGTAGTAGTAGCGGCAACGGCAGCAGCAGTAGTAGTAGGAGTAGCGGTAATTTTAGTAGTCTTATTTGTAGTTATAGTAATAGTAGCAGTAATGTTGGTAATAGAAGTGGTAGCGGTAGAAATAGTAGAAGTAGTAAGAAAAGGTACTGTAGCGGTTGTCATGGTAGTTGCAGCAATAGCGGAAGAAGCAGTAGTGGTATTAGTAGTAGTAAAAATTATTGTAGTAACAGTAGCAGCAGCAGTAGTAGTAGGAGTAAAAGTAGCAATAGTAGTAGTAGTAGTGGTAGTAGCAATAGGAGAAGCAGTAGTAGGACTAGCAGTAGTACTAGTAGCAGTAGGAGCAAAGTTGCTGTGGTAGGAGGAGTAGTTGAAGTAGCAATGGCAGCAGTAGCAATAGTAGTAGTAGTTGTTGTTGTAGGAGTAATAGTAGGAGTAGTAGTAGTATTAGTTGTAGCAGTAGTAGTAGTTGTGCTAGTAGTAGTTGCAGCAGTAGTCGCAGTAGTTGTACTAGCATTTCTAGTAGTAGGATTAGTAGTAGTTGCAATTCTAGGACTAGGAATGGAGATAGTATTAGTAGCAGCAGCATCCGTAGTTGTAGTAGGAGCAACAGTAGTAGTAGGTGTAGTAGTTGTAGTAGCAGTAGTAGCAATAGTAGTCGTAGTTGTAGTAGCAGTAGCAGTAGTAGTAGTAATAGTAGTAGTAGTTAGTAGTAGTACAAGTAGTAGTAGTAGTTGCTGTAGCAGTAATAGTAGTAGTAGAAGTAGTAATAGTTGTTTTAGTACTATAGTAGTAGTAGTAGTAGTAGTGCAAGTAGTAGTAATAGTAGTGGTAAAAGTAGAAGTAGTAGGAGTACTTGTAACAGTTGTAGTAGTAGTAGTAGTAGAAGTAGGGGTATTAGTAGTAGTAGTAGTAGTAGCAATAGCAGCGGCAGCGGCGACAATAATAGTAGCAGCAATAGTAGCAGAAGTATCTGCGGCAGCTGTAGTTATAGTTGTTGTAGTAGTAGTGGAATTCAACGTCCTACTAGTAGCAGCAGAAGCAGCAACAATAGAAGTAGAAGTAATAGCATGAGTGGTACTAGTAATTATTGTAGCAGTAGTAGTAGTAGTAATAGTAGTAATAGGAGTAGTTGTTGTAGTAGTAATAAATAAGTTGTACAAGTAGCAAAACTACTAGTAGTAGTCGTAGTAGGAGTTGGAGTGGGAGTACTAGTAGGAATAGTATTAGTTGAAATAGTGGTGGTAGTAGTAGTACTTGTAGTGGTAGTAGCCTTAATTGTAGTAGTAGTTGTTGGATTAGTGGTAGTAATAGGAGTTGGAGCAATATTACTACTAGTAGTAGTAGTAGTGGTAGGCGTAAAAGTAGTAGTAGTAGTAATAGTAGTATGAGTAGTAGTAGTAGTAGTAGTAGTAGTAGTAGTAGTCGAAGTAGTAGTAGTAGCAATAGTAGTAGTTGTTGTTGTAGTAATAGTTGGAGCAGTGGTGGTGGTAATAGTAGTAGTAGTAGTAGTAGCAGTAGCGGAAGGAGTTGTAGTTGTAGTAGCATTAGTAGTTGTTGTAGTAATAGTACGAGTAGCAGTAGTAGTTCTAGTTGTAGTAACAGTTGTTGTAGTAGTAGTAGCAGTAATAGTAGTATTAATAGTTATAGTTATAGTAGTAGTAGTAGTAGTAGTGGTGGTAGTAGTAATAGTGGTATTAGTAGTAGTAGTAGTACTTGTAGTAGTAGTTGTAGAAATAGCAGTAGCAACTGCACTAGTAATTTAGTATTAGTGCTTATAGTGGTTGTAGATGAGTTGGAGTAGGAGTAATAGTAGCAGTTGTAGTAGTAGTAGTAGGAGTAGAAGTTGGAGTAGCAGTAGTAGCAGTAATAGGAGTAGGAATAGTAGTAGTTGTTGTAGTAGTAGTAGTAGTAGCTTTAGTATTAGTGGTAGTAGTAGTAGTAAGAGTTGTAGTAGTAGTAGTAGTAGAAGCTGTAGAGTAGTAGTATCATTCATAGTAATAATAGCATATGTAGTACTAGTAGTAGTGGTGGTAGTAATAGTAAGACTAGTAGTACTAAGAGTAGTAGTAGTAGAAGTAGCAGTAGCATCTACAGTAATAGTGGTAGTAGAAGTTGTAGTAGCAACTATAATAACAACAGGATTACGAGTAGTTGTAGTAGGAGCAGGAGTAATAGTAGTTGTAGCAAGAGTAGGAATAGGGGTAGAAGTAGTAATAATAATAGCAGTAGAAGTGATAGTAGAAGTTGTAGGAGTAGGAAAATTGGTGGTAGTCGTAGGTGTAGGAATAGTAGTAGTAGTAGCCCAAGTTGGAGGAGTAGTAGTAATAATTCTACTGCTGTTGCTACTACTACAACTGCTGCCGCTAGTACTAGTGTTATTAGAACCACTGCTATTGCTTCTACTATTACTACTGCTACTGTGGCTGTTGCTACTTCTGCTACTACTACTATTGCTACTATTACGGCTACTACTGTTACTACTTTCACTACTACGGCTACTACTACCACTACTTCCACAGCTACTACTACTATTGCTGCTACTAGTACTACAATAATTGCAACTGTGGCTACTGCCACTACTATTTGTTGTACAATCACTACTACTGCTACTACAACAACTTCTACTACTACTATTACTAGTGCTACTGTAACTGCTATTGCTACTACAACTACTGCTACTACTAATTTTACTATTTTTACATTTGCTAATACTAGTGATACTACTACTACTCCTGCAAGAACAACAACAACAACAACAACTCCATCTCCTCCTACAATTATCGTACTAACTACAACTATAACAACTACTACGCTACTACTACTATGACTACTACTACTACTACTACTACTACTACAGCTGCTACTACTAATACTCTTACTACTGCTACTACTACTGCTGCTTCAACTGCAACTGCTACTACTACTACTACTGCTACAGCTGCTACTACTGCAACTGGTACAACTACTACTGCTACAACCAGTGCTACAGCTACTACTCTTGCTAACACTATTGCCACTACTAGAACTTGTACTACCACTGCTACTAATCCAACAACTACCAATACAACTACTACTATTGCTACTACTGCTGTTACTACCACTACTACTGCTACCACTGCTACTTCAACAACTTCTCCTACTACTCCTCCTCCTACTACTACTACTGCTACTACTAATAGTACACCTACTACTACTTCTGCCACTGAAAATGCTGCTACAACTAAAACTACTACCATAATACTACTATTACTAACACTACTACTACTGATACTATAGAATTCATACTACTACTACAACTATGACTAGTACTACGTATGCTACTACTCTTGCTACTACTTCTACTGCTGCTAGAACTTCTGCAATAAGTACTTCTGCTACTGCTACACCTACTGCTATTACTACCACTACTATAAGTCCAAGTTTTACTATTGGTACTATTACTACTACGACGACTACGACTACTACTACTGCTACTGCTACTACAGCTATTTCTGCTACTACTACTGCTATTGTTACTACCACTACTACTACCACTACAATTGCTACTACTGCTACTACTACTACTGCTAGTACCACTACTACTGCTACTTCTACTCCTACTGCTACTTCTCTGGCAACTATTCCTACTACAACTCTGACTTCTACTACTTTAACTACTGCTACTCGTACTACTACTACCACTACTACTACTGCAACAACTTTTGTTGTTATTTTGCTACAACTACTACTCCTCCTATTATTGCTACTACTTCTACTACTACTACTACTACTACCCCTGCTGCTACTACTACAATTACTACTATTATTACTTCTACTACTACTACTACTACTACTACTACTACTATTACTACTACAACTACTACTGATATTGCTACTACTATAGCAGCCGCTACTACGGCTACTATTACTACTATGACTTCTACTGCTGCTACTACTACTCCTATTTGTACTACCAATATTGATATTTCTGGTACCATGACTACTACTACTACTTTGTCTACTACTACTACTACTACTACTACTACTACTATTGTGGCTACTACTACTATAACTACTACAACTGCTACTACTACTACTTCTGCTACAATCACTACAATCACCGTTACTGCAACTGCTACTACTATTATTGCTACTATTACAACTGCTACTACTATTACTACTACTACTGCTATCTATTGCTGCTCTTGCTACAGCTGCTACTAATACGACTATTAATACTACTACTAAGACTGCTACTACTATAACTACTCCTATGATTGTTGCTTCTAGAATTGCTGCTACTGCAACTAATACTACTATTCGTTCTACTACTACTATTACTACAACTACTACGACTATGACTACTAGTATTACTGTTAGTACAACTAATACTACTGCTATTACTACTGCTACTACTATTGCTACTACTATTAGTACTACTATTGTTACTACTACTACTAGCACTAGTACTCGTACTAGTACTACAACAACTACTACTACTTCTGTTGCTACTATGACTACTCTTGCTACTTCTATGACTACTTCAACTGCTACTACCACAACTACTCCTTCTATAGTAGCTACTACTCCTAATACTACAACTACTACAGTGGCTATAGCAAGAACTAGTGCTACTGCTACTACTTTTGCTACTACTGCTACTGCTGCTGCAGCTACTACTAGTACCACTAGTACTACTACTACTACTACCACTACTACTACTACTACTATATCTACTAGTGCTACTACTGCTATTACCACTACTACTACACTATTACTATGGCTACTCATAAAACTACTCCTACAACTTCTTCTGCTGCTAGTATTACTCCTACTACAACTGCTCGTATTATTGCTACTACAACTACTTCTGCTACTACTACTGCTGCTACTACTAATACTACAACTACTAGTGCTACTACTACTTCAACAATTACTACTTTTACTACTACTAATACTGCTACTAGTATTAGCACTGGTACTGGTACTACTACTACCTGCTAATACTATTATTACTATTACTACTATTACGACTACTACTCCATTTACTCCTACTACTACTACTACTACTTCTACTTCTACCATTACTTCTACTAATACTACTACTATTATTGTTGCTACTACTACTACTACTACTTCTATTACTGGTACTACTACTATTGCTACTACTACAACTACAACTATTATTGCTACTACTACTACTATTATTATAACAATAGTAATAGGAGTTGTAGTTGTAGTTGTAGTACTAGTCGTAATAAAAGTAGTAGGAGTGGTAGTTGTGGTAGTAGTAGTAGTATTAGTCGTACTTGTAGTAGTAGTAGCACTAGTAGCAATTATAGTAGTAGGTGTTGTAGTTGCTATAGTAGTAGTAGTTGTTATAGTATTAGTAGTAGTAGTACTAGTAGTAGTATTAGGAGATGGAGTTGTTGTACGAGTAGTAGTTGTAGTAGTAGCAACAGTAGTCATGGTAGTACTAGTCGTAGTAGTAGTAGTAATAGTAGCAGTAGTAACAGTAGCCATTGTAGTAGTTACACGAGCAACAGCAGTAGCAGTAGTAGTCATAGTTGCAGTTGTAGTTGTTGTAATAGTAGCAGGAGTAGTATTAGGAGTAGGAGTAGGAGTAGGAGTAGTAGTAGTTGTTGTAGTAGTAGTAGTAGTAGCTGCAGTAGTAGTATTAGTAGTCGTAACAGTAGGAATAGTAGTAGTAGTAGTAGTATTAGTAGTCATAATAGTAGGAATAGTAGTAGTAGCAGTAGTAGGTGTTGTAGTTAAAGTCGTAGAAGTAGTACTCCTAGTAGCAGTAGCGAAAGCAGTAGGAGTTGTAGTTGTGGTAGTAGTAGTAGTTGTTGTTGTAATAGTAGTATTAGTAGTAGTAGTAGGAGTAGTAATATTAGTAGAAGTAGTACTTCTAGTAGTAGAGGCAGTAGTAGTACTAATAGTAGTAGTAGTAGCAGAAGTAGTAGTAGTAGTAGTAGTAGTAGTAGTAGTAGTAGTAGTAGAAGTAGTACTAGTACTAGTAATAGTAGTAGTACTAGTAGTAGCTGCAGCAGGAGCAGCAGCAGTATTAGTGGTAGTAGTAGTTGCTGGTAGTAGTACAGTAGTACTAGTAGTTGTAGTAGTAGTAATAGTAGTTGTAGTAGCATTAGCATTAGTAGAAGTAGTAGCTGTATTAGTAGTAGTAGTAGTAGTAGTAGTAGCAGTGGTTGTTGCAGAAGTAGTACATTGAGTAGCAGTATTTGTAGTAGTGGTAACCATAAAAGTAGTAGTAGTAGTGGTAGTAACAAAAGTTGTAGTTGCAGTAGCAGTGGAATTAGTATGAGTAGTAGTATTGGTAGCAATAGTAGCAGTAGTTGTAGTAGCTGTAGTAGTAGTATTAATAGTAGTAATAGTAGTAGTAGCAATAATAGTTGTAGTAATTGTAGAAGTTGGAGAAGAAGAGTAGTAGTAGCAGCAATAGTAGTAGTAGTGGTTAGAGCAGTAGTAGTAGTAGTAGTCGGAGAATTAGTAGTTAGTAGAAGCAACAATAGTACTAGTAATAGTAGATGTAGTAGTGGCAATAATAGTAGTAACTAGGGCAATAGTAGTTGCAGTAGAAGTAGTAGGAGTAGTAGTGGTAGTCGGTGTAGTAGTGAAAGTCTTAGTACAAGTTGTAGTAGTAGGGAAAGTTGTAGTAGAAGTAGTAGTAGTAGCGGTAGTAGTTGTTGTTGTTCTAGTAGTAGTAGTTGTAGCAGAGGAAGTTGTAGCAGTGGTAGTAATTGTAGTTGTAGTAGCAGTACTATTAGTAGTAGTAGCAGTAGCAGTTGTAGCGGCAACAGCGGTGGTAGCTGTAGTAGTTGTTGTACCATTAGTAGAGTAGCAGTAGGTCTAGCAATAGTAGTAGTAGTTTGAGACATTGAACAATAGCATCTGTAATAATAGTAGTAGTTGTAGTAGAAGAAGAAGAAGTGGTGGTGGTGGTGGTGGTGGTAGTAGTAGTAGTAGCAGTAGGAGTAGTTTGGATTAGTAAAAGAAGCAGCAGTAGCAGTTACAGCAACATTAGTTGTATTATTTGTAGCAGTAGTAAGAGTAGAAATAATAGCAGCAGTAGTAGTTATAATAGTATCAGTATTAGTAGTACTAGCATTAGTAGTAGTAGTAGTAGAAGTAATAGTACTACTTGTAGCAGAATTAGCAGTATAAGAAGTAGTAGTAGTCGTGGTACTAGCGATAGTAACTGAAATAGAGATTGTTGTAGTAGTAGCAGTAATAGCAGTCGTAGAAGTTGCAGTAGTAATAGAAGTAACTGTAGTAGCAGTAGTAGCAGTCATACTAGTAGTAGTAGTAGAAAAAATAGTTGCAGTAGTAGTTGAATTAGTAGTCATAGAAAAATTATTAGTAGTAGTTGTAGCTATAATAGTACTAGTAACTGAAGTAGTTGATGCAGTATTAGTAGATGTAGTAGGAGTAGTAATATAGTTAGTTGCAACAATAGTAGTAAGATCAGTAGTAGTGGTAATAGTAGTAGCAGTAGTCATAGTTGTGGTAGTAATGGTTGTAGTGGTAGCAGAAGTAGTAGTAGCAGTAGCTGTTGTTGTTGTAGTGGTAGTAGTAGTTGTTGTTGTAATAGTTATAGTTGTTGTAGTAGTAGTAGTAGTACTAACGAGAGTAGTGGTAGTAGTCGCAACATTAGTAATAGTAATAGTAGGAGCATTTGTAGTAGTAGTAGTGGTAGTGGTAGTAATTTTAGTTGTAGTATCAGCAGCTGTTGTAATAGCAGTTGTAGTAGAGATACTAGTAGCGGTAGTAGCCGTAGTAGTAGCTGTAGTAGCAGCAGTAGTAGAAGTGCTAGTTGGAGCAACAGTTGCAGTAGTAGCAGTAGAAGTAGTAATAGTAGTAGTAGTAGTAGTACGTGGGGTACTAGTGGCACTAGTAATTGTAGTTGCAGTTGCAGTAATGGTAGTAGTAGTGGTCATAATAGTAGTGGTAGCAGTGGTAGCAGCAGCAATTGTCATCGGAGTAGAAGCAGCTTTAGTAGTAGTAAGAGCAGTACTAGTTATAATAGTAGTACGAGGAGCAATAGTAGTGGCAGTAATACTTGCAGTAGTAGTAGTAATAGTAGTAGTAGTAGCCATAGTAGCAGCTACAACAATGGTAGTAGTAGTCATAGCAGTAGCAATAGAACTAGCAGTAGTAATGGCAAAAGCAGTAGTGGTACTAGTAGTAGTAGTAATAGTAGCAGTTGGAGCAGTCGCAGTAATTGTAGTAGTAGTGCTAGTAGTAGTAGTGGTAGTAACAACAATAGTAGTAGTAGTAGCAGCTGTAGCAGTACTAGTAGTAGTAGTAGTAATAGCAGGAGTTGTAGTGTCAATAGTAGCAGTAGTTGTAGTTGTTGTTGTTCTAGTGGTAGTAGTCGTTGTCGAAGTAGTAGTAGTTATAGTGGTAGTAGTAGTATTATTATTATTAGTTGTAGTCATAGTAGAAGTTCTAGCAGCAGTAGTAGAGATAGCAGTAGTAGTAGCAGCAGTAGTAGTAGCAGTAGTAGTTGTTGTGGTAGTAGCAGTTGTAATAGTGGTAGTAGTAGCTGTAGTAGCAGCTGTATTTGTTGTAGTTGTAGTAGTATCTATCATAGCTGTAGTAGCAATAGAAGCAATAGCAGTAGTTGTAGTAATTGTGGAAGCAGCAGTAGTAGCTACCGTAGTAGTAGAAGCAGCATTAGCAGTAGTGTAGAAGCAGTAGTAGTCGCTGTAGCTGTAGAAATATGAGAAGTAGTTAGAGTGGTAGTAGCTGTGGTAGTAGTAGTTGTAGCAGTAGTAGCAGTAGTAGTAGCAAGAGTAGGAGGAGTAGTAGTAGTAGTATTAGTAGTAGTACTAGTAGTTGTAGTAGCAGTAGTTGCAGCAGTACTAGCAGTAGCAGGAATAGTTATTGTATGAGTAGTAGGAGTAGTATCTCCAGGAGCCATAGAAGTAGTAGTACTAATAGTAGTATTAGTTATAGTAGTAGTAGTCGTAGTAGTAGTGGTTGTAGTAGTTGCAAGAGTAGTAGGAGTAGCATTAGTAGTAGTCGTGGTAGCAGTAGTAGTAGTAGTAGTCGTGGTAGCAGTAGTTGTTGCAGAAGTAGTAGAACTAGGTGAAGTAGTAATAATTGTAGCAACAGTAGTAGTAGTAGCAACGATAGTAGTGGTAGGAGGGGTAGTAGTATTAGTAGTTACAGAAGTAGTTGTTCCAGTAGTAGTAGTAGTAGCAGTAGTAGTCTCGGTAGTAATTGCAGTAGCAGTAGAAGTGGCAGTAGTTGTTGTAGTAGTAGTAGTAATAGTGCTCGCAGTAGTAGTAGTCATAGTAGCGGTAGTAGTCGAAGCGATAGTAGCAGTAGCAGTAGTAGTACTCACTGTACTAGTAGTAGTATTACTAGTAGTAGCATCCATTATAGCAGTAGTAGTTGTTGTCGTACTAGTAGTGGTAGTTGTAGAAGTAGTAGTAGTAGTATTAGTAGCCTTGGTAGTATTTGTAGTAGTAGTAGCAGTAGTTGTAGGAGCAACAGTAGCATTAGTAGTACTAGGAGTAGTATTAATAGTAGCAGTAGTAGCAGCAACAATAGTAGAAGTAGTAGTACTAGATGTGGTAGTTGTAGTAGCAGTAGTAGTAGCCCCAGTAGTAGCTGCTGCTATAGTAGTAGTTGTCGTTGCAGTTGTAAAAGCACTAGCAGTAGTAGCAGCAACAGCTGTAGCAGTACTAGTGATGGTAGTAGTAGCAGTAGCAGTGGTCACAATAGTTGTAGTGACCAAAATAGTAGTAGCAGTGGTAGTAGTAGGAGTAGTAGCAGCTGTAGCAGTAGTAGTAGGAGTCATTGTAGTTGCAGTTCAGTAGTGCCAATAGTTATAGTAGTAGTAGTATTAGCGAAAGTAGTAGTAGTTGTAATAGGAGTACTAGTAGTAGTAGTAGTCGTAGTAGTAGTAGTAGTATTGGTATTAGTAGTAGCCATAGTAGAAGTTGTAAAAGCCAAAGCAGAAGTTGTAGTAGAAATAGTAGTCATAGTTGTGGTAGTAGTAGCAGCAGTAGCAGCTGTAGTAACAGTAGTAGTAGTAGCAGTCGTAGTTGTAGTGGCAGTAGTATTAGTTGCAGTAGTAGCAGTAATAGTAGAAGCAGCAGCTGTAGTAGCTGTAGTACAGGAAGCAGCAATAGCAGTAGTAGTAGTACCAATAGTAATAAAAGTAGTAGTAGCAGCAGTAGTAATAGGAGGAGAAGCAGTTGTAGTAGTAGTGGCAATGGTCATAGTAGGCAAGATAGTGGTTGTAGTAATAGCGATAGCAATAATAATTGTTGTAGTAGTTGTAGTAATACCAGTAGTAGTACTAGCAGTAGCAGTAGTAGTTATAGCAGCAGCAGCAGCAGCGGCAGCAGTAGTATTAGTAGTAGTTATTGTACTAGTAGTAGCACTGGCAGTAGTAGTAGTAGTAATAATAGCAGTAGTACTAATAGTAGTAGTATTTGTAGCAAAAATTGCAGTTGTAGTTGTAGCAGCAATAGTAGTAGTAATCGTAGTGGTAGTAGTAGTAGTACCAGAAGTTGTAGTTTCGAGTCGGGGTACTATTAGTTGGAGTTGGTGTAGGAGTAGAAGTAGTAGCAATAGTAGTAGAAATAGTAGTACAAGTAGCAGTAATAGTAGTAGTAGTTGTTGTCGAAGGAGCACCAATAGTAGTAGTTGTAGAAGTAGTTGTCGTAGTAGTAGTAGTAGTATTAGTTGTAGGAGTATTAGGAATAGTAGTAGTAGAAGTAGTAGTAGTTTTAATAGCTGGAGTAGTAGTAGTATTAGTAGTATTAGTACAAGTAGTAGTAACAGTGGTAGTAGTGGTAGTAGTAGCCGTTATGTAGTAGTAGTAGTTGTGGCAAGGGTAGGAGTACTAGTCGTAGCAATAGTAGTTGTAGAAGTAGTAGTAGTTGCAGTAGAAATATGAGTAATAGTATTCATTTAGTAATAGTATAAGTAGTAGTTGTAGTAGTAGTAGTAGTATTAGAAGTAGTGGTAGTAGTTGTAGTAGCAGTAATAGTAGTAGTAGTAGTAGTAGTAATTTTAGTTGTTGGAGTAATAATAGTAGTAGTAGTAGGGGCAGCAGTAGTAGTTGGGGTAGGGGGTGTAATAGTAGTAGGGGTAGTGGTTCTAGGAGTAGTAGTGTCAGCAGCAATAGTAGTAGTAATAGTAGCTGTAGTAGTAGTAGTGGTAGTTGTAGTAGCAGTTGTAGTAGATATAGAAGTAGGAGTAGTAACAACAGTAGTAGCAACAGCAGCAGCAGGAGTAGTAGTAGCAGTAGTAGTAGTAATAGTAGCAATATTAGTAGTAGTAGGGGTAGAAGTAGCTGTGATCGTTCTAGTGGAAGTTGTAGTGGTAGTAGTAGTAGTAGTCGCAATATAAGTTGTAGTAGTGGTAGGAGTACTTGTATCAGTAGTAGCAATATCGGTAGTTGTGGTAGTTGTAGTAGTAGTAGTA
>RXID01020733.1:0-29252 GCA_005019695.1 Trichopus zeylanicus subsp. travancoricus | reverse complement strand
GTAGCAGTAGTCATGGTAGTACTAGTCATAGTTGTAGAAGTAATAGTAGCAGTAGTAACAATAGCCATTGTAGTAGTTGCATGAGCAATAGCAACAGCAGCAGTAGTAGTCATAGTTGCAGTTGTAGTTATTGTAGTAGTAGCCGGAGTAGTATTAGGAGTAGGAGTAGGAGTAGTAGTAGTAGTAGTTGTTGTTATAGTAGTCCTAGTAGGTGTAGTAGTAGTAGTAGTTGTTGTAGTAGTAGTATTAGTAGTCGTAGCAATAGAAATAGTAGTAGTAGTAGTATTAGGTGTAGTAGTTATAGTAGTAGTAGTAGTACTCCTGGTAACTGTAACGAAAGCAGTAGGAGTTGTAGTTGTGGTAATAGTAATAGTAGTTATTATTGTAATAGTAGTATTACTAGTAGTAGTAAGAGTAGTAATATTAGCAGTAGTATTAGTGAAAGTAGTACTAGTAGTACTTCTAGTAGTAGAGGTAGTATTATTACTAGTAGTAGTAGTAGTAGCAGCAGTAGTAGTAGTAGTAGTAGTAGTACTAGTAATAGTAGTAGTACTAGTAGTAGCTACAACAGGAGCAGTAGCAGTAGCAATGGTAGTGGTAGTCGTAGTTATCATAGTGGTAGTAGTGGTAGTAGTAGTTGCTGCAGTAGTAGTACTAGCAGTAATAATAATAGTAGTAGTAGTAGCATTAGCATTAGTAAAAGTAGTAGCAGTATTAGTAGTAGTAGTAGTAGTAGCAGTAGTTGTTGCAGAAGTAGTACATGGAGTAGCAGTATTTGTAGTAGGGGTAACCATAAAAGTAGTTGTGGTAGTGGTAGTAACAAACGTGCTAGTTGCTGTACTAGTGGAATTTGTATAAGTTGTAGTATTGGTAGCAATAGTAGCAATAGTCATAGTAGCTGTAGTAGTAGTATTAGTAGTAGTAATAGTAGTCATAGAAATAGTAGTTGTAGTAATAGTAGAAGTTAGAGAAAAAGAGTAGTAATAATAGCAATAGTAGTAGTAGTTAGAGTAGTAGGAGTAGTAGTAGTAGGCAGATAATTAGTAGTTAGTAGAAGCAATAGTAGTACTAATAATAGTAGATGTAGTAGTGGCAATAATAGTGTAACAAGGGCAGGAGTAGTAGTGGTAGTAGGTGTTGTAGTGAAAGTCTTAGTACTAGTTGTAGTAGTAGTTGTTGTTGTTCTAGTAGTAGTAGTTGTAGTAGTGGAAGTTGTAGCAGTTGCAATAATTGTAGTTGTAGTAGCAGTACTATTAGTAGTAGTAGTATAGCAGTAACAATTGTAGTGGCAATAGTGGTGGTAGTTGTAGTAATTGTTGTACCAATAGTAGCGGTAGTCGTATCAGTAGTAGTAGTAGTAGTAGTAGTAGTAGAAGAAGAAGTTGTGGTGGTGGTGGTGGTGGTGGTGGTGGTGGTGGTAGTAGTAGTAGTAGTAGTAGCTGTAGGAGTAGACGAATTAGTGAAAGAAGCAGCAGTAGTTGCAGTTGCAGCAACAGTAGTTGTAGTATTTGTTGTAGTAGTAATAGTAGAAATAATAGTAGTAGTAGTAGCTATAGTAGTATCAGTAGCAGTAGTACTAGCATTAGTAGTAGTAGTAGAAATAATAGTACTACTTGTAGATATAGTTGTGGTAATAGTACTAGTAGTAGTCGTGGTATGAGAGATAGTAACAAAAGTAGATAGTTGCAGTAGTAGTAGTAATAGCAGTCATAGCAGTAGTAGTAGTAGCTACAATAGTAACAAAAGTAACAGTAGTAGTTGTAGTAGCAGTCGTACTAGTAGTAGTAATAGAAGTAGTAGTAGAAAAAGTAGTTGCAGTAGTAGTTGTATTAGTAGTCATAGAAAAATTGGTAGTAGTAGTAGTAGCTATAATAGTACTAGTAGCTGAAGTAGTTGATGCAGTATTAGTAGATGTAGTAGGAGTAGTAGTATAGTTAGTTGCATTAGTAGTCGTAGCAGTAGTAGTAGTAATAATAGTAACAGTAGTCATAGTTGTGGTAGTAATGGTAGTAGTAGTAGCAAAAGTAGTAGTAGCAATAGTTGTTATTGTTGTAGTAGTAGTAGTTGTTGTTGTAGTAATAGTTATAGTAGTAGTTGTTGTTGTAGTAGTACTATCAAGAGCAGCGTTAGTAGTCGCAACGTTAGTAATAGCAATAGTAGGAGCATTTGCAGTAGTAGTAGTGGTAGTTGTAGTAATTTTAGTAGTAATACTAGCAATACTAGCAGTGGTAGTAGCAGTAGTAGTAGCTGTAGTAGCAGCAGTAGTGGAAGTGGTAGTTGGAGCACCAGTTGCAATAGTAGCAGTAGAAGTAGTAATAGTAGTAGTAGTAGTAGTACATGTGGTACTACTGGCAGTAGTAATAGTAGTTGCAGTAGCATTAGCGGTAGTAGTAGTGGTCATATTAGTAGTGGTAGCAGTGGTTGTAGTAGAAACTATCGTCGGAGCAGGAGAAGCTTTAGTAGTAGTAAGAGTGGTACTAGTAGTAATAGTATTACGAGGAGCAATAGTAGTGATAGTAATACTTGCAGCAGTAGTAGTAATAGCAGTAGTAGTAGCCATAGTAGTAGCTACAACTGTGGTAGCAGTAGTCATAGCAGTAGCAATAGAAGTAGTAGTAGTAGTGGCAGAAGCAGTAGTGATACTAGTAGTAGTAGTAGTAGTAGCAGTTGGAGCAGCCGCACTAGTTGTAGTAGTAGTACTAGTAGTGGTAGTAGTAGTAACAACAATAGTTGTTATAGTAGTAGAGCTGTAGCAGTACTAGTAGGAGTAGTAGTAGTTTCAGAAGCAGTAGTGTCAATAGTAGTAGTAGTTGTTGTTATTGTTATTGTTCTAGTGGCAGTAATCTTTGCCGAAGTAGTAGTAGTTATAGTGGTTGTAGTAGTATTATTATTATTAGTTGTAGTCATAATAGAAGTTCTAGCAGCAATAGCAAAGATAGTAGTAGCGACAATAATAGTAATAGTAGCAATAGTAGTAGTTGAGGCAGTCGCAATTGTACTAGTGGTAGTAGTAGCTACAGTAGCAGCTGTTTATGTTGTAGTTGTAGTAGTATCAGTCATAGCTGTAGTAGCAGTAGAAGCAATAGCAATAGCAGTAGTAGCAGCAATAGCAGTAGCAGCAGCATTAGCAGTAGTGCAGTAGCAGTAGTAGTTGCAGTAGTTGTAGAAATATGAGAAGTAGTTGGAGTAGCAGTAGCAGTTGTCGTAGTAGTACTGTAGCAATAGTAGCTGAAGTAGTAGTTATCGTAGTAGTGGTAGTAGCAGAAGTAGTAAGGGTAGCAGCAGGAGGAGGAGGAGTAGTAGTAGTAGTAATAGTAATAGTAGTAGTACTAGTACTAGTGGTAGCAGCAGTTGCAGCAATACTAGCAGTAGCAGTAGTAGTAGCAGTAGTAGTTGTTGTATGAGTAGTAGCAGCATCAGTAGTAGTAGTAGTAGGAGTAGGAGTAGTAGTTGTACTAGTAGTAGTAGTAGTAGTAGTAGTAGGAGTAGGAGTAGCAGTTGTACTAGTAGTAGTAGTAGTAGTAGTAGTAGGAGTAGGAGTAGCAGTTGTACTAGTAGTAGTAGTAGTAGTAGTAGTAGTAGTAGTAGTAGTAGTATTATTAGTAGTATTAGTAGTAGTAGTAGTAGTGGTAATAGTAGTAGAAGTAGTAGTAGTTGTAGTTGTTGTTGTTGTAGTAGTAGTAGTCATAGTAGTAGTAGTAGGAGGAGGAGCAGCAGCAACAACAATAGTAGTAGAAGTAGTAGTAGTAATAGTAGTAGTACTAGTAGTAGTAATAGTAGTAGTAGTAGTAGTAGTAGTAGTAGTAGTAGTAGTTGTTGTAGTAGTAGTTGTAGTAGTAATAGTAGTAGTGTAGCAGTAGTAGTAGTAGTAGTTGTTATTATTATTGTTGTTGCAGTAGTAGTAGTAGAAGTAGTAGTAGTAGTAGTAGCTGTAGAACTAATAGTAGTTGACGTAGTAGTCGTAGTAGTAGTAGCAGCAACAACAACAGCAGTAGTAGTAGCAGTAATAGTAGTAGTAGTAGTAGTAGTAGTAGTAGAAGTACTAGTATTAGTAGTAGTAGTAGTGACAATAGTAGTAGTAGTAGTAGTCGTAGTTGTTGTTGTATTATTGTTGTTGTGTAGTAGTAGTAGTAGAAGAAGAAGTAGTAGTAGTAGTAGTAGTAGACGTAGTAGTAGTAGTAGCAGCAGCAACAGCAGCAGCAGCAGTAATAGTAGCAGCAGAAATAGTAGTTGTGGTAGTAGTAGTAGTAGAAGTACTAGTAGTAGTAGTAGTAGTAGCAGCAATAGTAGTAGTAATTGTTGTAGTAGTAGTAGTAATAGTTGTCGTGGTAGTAGCAGTAGTAGTAGAAGTACTAGTAGTAGTTGTAGTAGTAGCAGTAATAGTAGTAGTACTAGTAGTAGTAGCAATATTAGTAGTGCTAGTTGTAGTAGGAGTAGTAGTAGTAGTAGTAGAAGTAGTAGTATTAGTAGTAGTAGTAGTAGTAGTAGCAGCAGCAGTATTAGTAGTCATAGTAGAAGTAGTAATAGGAGTACTAGCAGCAGTAGTCCCATTAGCAGTAGCAGTAATGGTAATAGTAGTACTAGTACAAGCAGTAGTAGTACTACTGGTAGTAGTAATAGTTGTAGTAGTTGCAGCAGCAGCAGCAGTAGTAGTATTAATAGTAGTACTAGTAGCAGCAATAATATTATTAGTAGTAGTAGAAGTAATAGTAGTACTAGTAGTAGTAGTAGTACTAGTAATAGTACTAGTAGTAGTTGTAGTAGTAGTAGAAGTAGTAGTAGTAGGAGTAGTTGTACTAGTGCTAGTAGTAGTTGTTGTTGTTGTTATTGCAGTAGTAGTAGTAGTAGTAGTAATAGTAGCCATAGTAGTATTAGTAGTACAATTACTAGTAGTAGTAGCAGTTGTAGCAATAGGAGTTGTTGTAGTAGCAGTAGTAGTAGTAATAGTAGTCGTTGTTGTAGTACTAGTTGTAGTAGTAGTGGTAGTATTAGTTGCAGTAGTAGTAGCAGCAGCAGCAGCAGTAGTAGTAGTAGTAGTAGTAGTAGTTATAGTAGTAGTAGTGGTAGTAGTGCTAGTAGTAGTACTCGTAGTACTAGTAGCAGTTTTTAGTAATAGTAATTGTACTAGTAGTAGTAGTTGTAGTTATAGTAATAGAAGTAGTTGCAGAAGTAGTAGTAGTTGTTGTCGTAGTAGTAGCAGGAGGAGTAGTAGTAGTAGTAGTAGCAGTAGTCGGGGTAGTAGTAGTAGCAGTAGTAGTAGTAGTAGTAGTAGTAGTAGTAGTAGTAGTAATAGTAGTATTAGTCATAGTAGTACTAGTAGTAGTATTAGTAACAGTAGTAATAGTAGTAGTAGTACTAATAGAAGTAGTACTACTAGTAGTGGTAGTAGTTATAGAAGTAGTTGTAATAGTAGGAGTAGTAGTAGTAGTAGTCATTGTATTTGTTGTAAAAGTAGTAGTAATAGTAGTACTAGTACAAGTGGAAGTAGCACTAGTAGTAGTTGCAGTACTTGTAATAATAGTAGTAGAAGTAGTAGTAGTAGTAGTAGTAGTAGTAGTAGTAGTAGTAGTAGTAGTAATAGCAGCAGCAGCAGTAGTAGTAATAATTGTACTACTAGTAGTAGTATTAGTAATGGTAGTAGTAGTAATAGTAGTACTAGTACAAGTAGTTGTAGTTTTAGTAGTAGTAGTATTAGTTGTAGTAGTAGTAGAAGGAGTAGTAGTATTAGTAGTAGTAGTAGTAGTATTAGTAGTTATTGTTGTTGTAGTAGTAGTAGTAGTAATAATAGCCACAGTAGTACTTGTAGTAATAGTAGTAGTTGTAGCTGTAGTAGAAGTAGTAGTTGTTGGAGTAGTAGTAGTCGTAGCAATAGGAGTTGTTATAGTAGCAATAGTGGTAGTAATAGTAGTAGTTGTTGTAGTAGTAGTAGTACTAGCTATTCTAGTAGTAGTAGTAGTAGTAGTAGTAGTAGTAGTAGTAGTAGTAGCAGCAGGAGTGATAGTAGTAGTACTAGTAGTAGTAGTAGTAGTTGTTGTTGTTGTTGTTGTTGTTGTTGTCGTTGTTGTTGTTATTGTTATTGTTGCAGTAGTAGTACTAGAAGTAGTAGTTGTTGTTGTTATAGAAGTAGTATTAGCAGACATAGTAGTAGTAGTAGCAGCAGCAACAGCAGCAGCAATAGCAGTAGTAGTAGCAGTAATAGTAGTATTGGTAGTAGTAGTAGTAGTAGAAGAACTAGTAGTATTGTTGTTTGTTGTAGTCGTGGTAGTAGTATAGTAAGAGTAGGTGGAGTAGTAGGCGTAGTGGTATCGGGGTAGTGTAATAGTAAGTAGAAAAGAAGAAAATACTAGTAGTAGTAGTAGTAGCAGCAACAGATCAGAGTCCGAGTTGTAGTAGTAAATATATAGTAGTAATAGTGGTAGTAGTAGTGGTAGTAGTAGTAGTAGTAGTAAAAGTAGTAATAGTAGTACAAGTACCAGTAGTAGTATTTGTTGTCGTTGTAATATTAATAGTAGTGCTAGTACAAGCAGTAGTAGCACTAATAGTAGCAGTAATAGTTGTTGTAGTAGTAATAGAAGTAGCAGCATCAGTAGTAGTGGTAATAGTAATAATAGTAGCAGTAGTAGTATTTGTTGTAGTAATAGTTGTAATAGTAGTAATAGTAGTACTAGTACAAGTAGTCGTATTAATAGTATTAATAGTGGTAGTAATTATAGTAGTAGTAGAAGTAGTAGTTGTAGTAGTAGAAGAAGTAGTAGTAGTAGCAGTGGCCGTAGTAGTATTAGTAGTAGTAGTAGTAGTAATAGTAGCCACAGTAGTAGTAGTTGTACTAGTAGTAGTAATAGTAGTAGTTACAGTAATAGTAGTTGTTGTAGTAGCAGTGGTAGTAGTGATAGTAGTAGTAGTGGTGGTAGTAGTTGTAGTAGTAGTGGTAGTACTAGTTGTACTAGTAGTAGTAGTAGCAATAGCAGTAGTAGTAGTTATACTAGTAGTTGTAGTAGTAGTAGTAGTAGTAATAGTACTGGTAATACTAGTAGTAGTAGTACTAGTAGTAGTGGTAGTAATAGTAGTTGTAGCAGCTGTAGTAGTAGTTATAGTAATAGTAGTAGTAGTAGTAGTAGTAGTAGTAGTAATTGTTGTTGTAGTAGTAGTAGTACTAGTAGTAGCAGTAGTTGTAGGAATAGTAGTAGTACTCGTAGTAGTAGTAGTAGTAGTATTAGTAGCAGTACTAATAGTAGCAGTAGTAATAGTAGTAGTAGTACTAATAGTAGACGACTACTTGTGTTGGTAGTCGTTGTAGTAGTAGTAGAAGTAGTAGTAGTTGTTCTTGTAGTAGTAATTGTTAGTAGTACTCGTTGAGTAGTAATAGTAGTAGTTGTACTAGTAGTAATAGTAGTAGTTGTAGTAATAGCAGTAGTAGTAATAGTAATAGTACTAGCAGCAGTAGCAGTAGCAGTTGTTGTAGTAGTAGTAGTAGTAGTAGTAGTAGTACTATAATAATAATAGCAGTAGTAGTAGTAGTAATAGTACTAGCAGCAGTAGTAGTAGCAGTTGTTGTAGTAGTAGTAGTAGTAGTAGTAGTAGTACTAGTAGTAGTAGTAGCAATAGTAGTAACAATAGTAGTAGCAGTAGTAGTTATTGTTGTTGTTGCAGTAGTAGTAGTAGAAGTGTTTCTAGTAATAGTAGTTGTAGAAGTAGTAGTATTGGACGTAGTAGTAGTAGCAGCAGTAGCAGCAGTGACAGCAGCAGCAGAAGTAGTTGGAGTAGTAGCAGTGGCTGTAGTAGTAGTAGTAGAAGTACTTGTTGTAGTAATAGTAGTAGTAGCAGCAATAGTAGTAGTAGTAGTTGTAGTAGTAGTCGTAGTCGTCGTAATAGTAGTAGAAGTACTAGTAGTAGTAGTATCAGTAGTACTAGTAGTAGCCGTAATAGTAGTAGAAGTACTAGTAATAGTAGTGCTAGCAGTAGTAGTTGTTGTTGTTGTAGTAGTTGTAGTTGTAGTAGTAGTAGTAGTAGTTGTTGTTGTTGTAGTAGTAGAAGTAGCAATAGTAGTAGTAGTAGAAATAGTAATAGTAGCACTAGTAGCAGTAGTATGATTAGTAGCATAGTAATAGTAGTACTAGTACAAATAGTAGTAGTAGTTGTAGTAGTAGGGGTAGAAGTAGTAGTTGTAGTAGTAGTGGTAGAAGTAGTAGTAGTAGTAGTAGTAGTAGTAGTAGTAGTAGTACTAGTACTAGTAGTAGCACTAGTAGTCGTAGTATTAGTAGTGGTAATAGTAGTAATAGTAGTACTAGTACTCATAGTAGTAGTAGCACTTGTAGTAGTATTAGAAGTAGTAGTAGTATTAGTAGTAGTAGTAATAGTAGTTGTAGTAGTAGTAATAGTGGCCACAGTAGCAATAGTAGTTGTAGTAGTAGTTGTAGTAGTAGTAGCAATAGGTGTTGTTGTAGTAGCAGTAGTGGTAATAATAATTGTTGTTGTTGTAGTAGTAGTTGTAGTAGTAGTGATAGAACTAGTTGTACTAGTAGTAGTAGTAGTTGTAGTTATAGTAGTAGTAGTAGTAGTAGTAGTAGTAGTACTAGTACTAGTACTAATAGTAGCAGTAGTAGTACTAGTAGTAGTGGTAGTAATAGTAGTTGTAGCAGTAGTAGTAGTAGTAGTAATACTAATAGCAGTAGTTGTAGTAGTTGTAGTAGTAGTAGTAGTAGTAGTAGTTGTTGTAGTAGTAGTTGTAATAATAATAGTACTACTAGTAGTAGTAGTTGTTGTAGTAGTCATAGAAGTAGTAGCAGTAGTTGTTGTAGTAGTAGTTGTAGTAGTCGTTTTAGTAGTAGTAGTAGTACTAGTTGTAGTAATTGTTGTAGAAGTACTAGTAGTAATATTAGTAGTAGTATTAGGAGTACTAATGGTAATTTTAGTAGTGGTAGTAGAACTTGTAGTTGTGGTAGTAACAGTAGCCAAAGTGATTGTACTAGCAGTTGTTGTAGTAGTTGTAGTAGTAGTAGTAGTTGTTACAGCAGTAGTAGTGATAGTAGTAGTAGTAGTAGTAGTAGTCGTAATAGCATCAATAGTTGCCGCAAAAATAGTAGTAGTAATAATAATAATTGAAGGAGCAATAGTAGTTGTGGTAAGGGTACTATGGCTGCTGCTTTCTCTACTGCAACTACAACTGCGACTACTACTACTACTACTTGTTTTCCTATTAGTACTACTACTACTACAACTCTTACTACTTCTACTCCGACTTCTACCCCTGCAACTACTCCTACTACTGCAGGAAAGTACTACTACTACAACTCCTACTACTCCATCTACTACTACTGCTGCTGCTGCTGCTGTTGATGCTATTACTACTACTATTCCTACTACTACTACCACTACTACTACAACTACCACTCCAACTGCTACTCCCACTCTTTCTGTCGCTCAAGCTGCTACTACTGCTACTACTCGTACTCCGTTGCTACTATTGTGTAGCTACTACTACTACTGTTCATACAACTACTAATACTTCTTCCTCAACAAAAGCTACTACTAGAACTCCAGCTGCAACTACTGTTACTCCTACTATTACTACAACTACAACTACTAGTACAAGTACTACTACTTCTAATGTTGCTACTCCTACTACTACAACTACTGCTACCACTACAACTATTGCGCCTACTAGTACAGCTGCTAAAACAACTACTACTATTGCTCCTACTACTAGTACTACTACTACTCCTCCTGCTACTACTACTACTACTACGACAATAGCTACTACTACAAGTAGCACTACTACTACTACTATCATTACTATTAGAACAACTACTACTACTACTACTGCTACTCGAACTACTATTATTACAACAAGTATTACTTCAACTATTAAACCTACTACTGCTACTGCTACTACAACTACAACAACAACAACAACAACTACTACTACTACTATTACTACTGTGGTGCAGCTACAACTACTACTACACCTACTCTTGCTCCTACTCCTACTACAACAACTAGTACTATAACTACTTCAACAACAACAGCAACAACTATTATTAGTACTACTATAGTTGTTGTTGCTGCTACTACTACTACTACTACAAGCACTACAACAACTACCACTATTACTACGACTATTGCTATTGCTGCTACCACTACTACTGCTGCTAGTAATGCTACTACTATTGCCACTACTATTACTACTGCTGCTACTACTACTGCTACTACTAATGCTACTACAACTGATACTACTACTGCTGTTGCTGTTACTACTGCTACTACTTCTACTACTACTACTACTACTTCTACAACTACTAATGCCACCACTCCAACAACTACTACTCGTACTACTAGTCATACTCCAACTGCTACTACTACTACTAATATTATTACTACGACAACTACTACTACTAATACTGCTATACTACTTCTGCTGCAACTATTGTTGCCTCTAGTACTACCACTACTACTACTAATACTATTACAACAACTACTCCTACTACAACTATTACACCTACTACTACTGTTACTACAACTAATGTTGCTTCTGCTACTACTACTACTACTACTACTACTATTATTACTGTGGCTGCTACGACTACTACTACTACCACAACTTCTGCTACTCTGATTACTACTTCTACTCCTACTCCTACTCCTACTACTGTTACTATGCCTACTACTACAACAACAACAACAACATCAACAATAGCTACTACTACTTCCACTACTACTACTGCTACAACAACAACCACTACTGCTACTACAACTACTACTACTGCTATAACAACAACCACTACTGCTACTATAACTACTGTTGTTTCTACTACTACTACTACTAGTACTGCGACAGCTACTAATATAACTACTACTATTATTGCTACCACTCCTAACACTGCTGCAACTACCAATACTAGTACTACTATTGCTAATGTTGCTGATACTACGATTGCTGCAACTACTGCTACAACTAATGCTATTACTGTAAATACTACAGCTATTCCTACCACATCTGCTACTACTACTCCTGCTACTACTGCTACAACTAATACTACTACTAATGCTACTACTACTATGGCTACTGAAGGTACTAATACACCTACTACTACTACTTCCACCACTGCTTCGACTACTACTATAACAACTACCACAACTACTAGTACTCCTACTACTACTACTACTACTATTACTATCACTACTACTACTACAACTACTTCTTCAACTACTACATCTTCCCCTTCCTCTACTGCTACTGTTGCTACTTATACTACAACTACTATTACTACTACTACTATTATTACTACTACTACCACACCGACCACTACTCCTACTGCTGCTCCTACTCCTTCTGCTGCTCCAACTATTACTACTACTACTCCTACTCCTTATACTTGTCATACTGCTACTACTACGACTACTAATACCTCTTCCACGACAACAATAACAACAACTACTACTAACAGAACTCCTGCTACTGCTGCTACTGCTACTTCTACTACTACTACTACTCCTACTATTACAACTATGACTACTACTTCTCATGCTACTATTCCTATTACTACAACTACTAATACTACTACAACTACTACAACTACTACTACAGCTACTAAAACTACTGCTACTACTACTGTTACTGGTACTACTGTTACTATTATTACTATTACTACGGTGACAACAACTTCTACTCCTACTACTATTATTACTACGTCTACTACAACTACCCTTGCTACTACTACATTTATTACTACTACTACTGTGACTACTACCCCAACACCTACTCCTACTCATACTACTACTACGACTACTATTATACCACTACTGCTACCACTTCTTCTACAACGACTACAACTACAACTACTTCTATTACTATTACTACTACTACTACTCCTCCTGCTGCTGCTGCTACTGCTGCTACTACTGCTACCACTTTTTCTATAACTACTGCAACTATAGCTACTTCTTCTACTACTACTACTACCACAACTACAACTACTACTACTACTACCCCCACTAATACTTCTAGTACTACTACCGCTACTACTGTTACAACTATTGCTACGGCTGCTACTGCTACTACTACTACTACTATCTCCTGCTTCTAAAACTCCTACTACTACCACTGCTACTACTACTAGTATTAATTCTACCACTCCTTCTACAACTATTACTACTTCTATGACTATTACCATAGGTACTGCTACTATGGCTACTATAACTACTATTACAACCACTGTTACTCCTACTACTGCTTCTACTCCTACTACTAAAGCTAATACAGCTACTTTCGCTACTACAACTATGATGACTGCTACACTACAACTCCTACTACTACTTCTAATACTACTACTGCAGTGACTACTACTACCGCTACTACATGGCTACTACTACTACTTCTACTACTACTGCTGCTACTACCACCATTGCTACTACCACCATTGCTATTGCTGCGACAAAGACTACTACTTGTATTATTACTAACACTACTACTTGTGTTGCCACTACTACTACGACTATGACAACTACAACTACGGCTACTTCTCCTCCTCCTACTACTACTAGTATTAGAACTACTGCTACTTCTATTACTACTACTTCTCCTACTACTACTACTCCTATTACTACTACTTATTGTACTACTACTGCTCCTATTGCAACATGCCCTACTTCTACTACTACCACAACTTCTAATACTACTACTACTAGTACAATTGTTGCTACTACTATGAGAACTACTACTACTACTACTGCTAGTACTACTATTGCTCCTGCTACAATTGTTGCCGCTACTGCTGCTGCGGCCACTATTACTGGTACGACTGCAACTACTACTACTACAGCTACTACGCCTACTACTGTAACTAATGTTACGACTACTACTACAGCTATTACTACTACTACTACAATTACTACTAGTACTACGACTACAACTACTACTACTGCTGCTACAGCTGCAAGAACTACTACTACTACTACAGCTTTTACTGTTACTACTGCAACTGCTACTACTACTACCATTGCTACTGCTGCAACAATGACTATTATTAGTACTACTACTCTGGCTACTACTTGCGCTGCAACTGCTACTGCTACTATTTCGCCTCCTACTATTACAACCAGTATAGCTACTACTACGGCGGGTGCTACTACCCTACTTCTCCAACTATAGCTATTAATGCCACTACAACTGCTACCTCTACTATTGCTACTACTACTACTATTGTTGCTACTATGACTACTGCTACTACTACTACTAAAACTATTTCTATTACTACTATTACTACTACTACTAATACAGCTACCGTTACTTCTACTACTACTTCTACAACCAATGCCACTACAACTACTACTACTACAACAACAATTGATACTACTGCTGCTACTTACTACTACAACAACAATTGATACTACTGCTGCTACTTGTACGACTACTACTATTACTACTACTACTTCGACTACTACTGCTACTGCTACTACCACTACCACTAACATTACTACTGTTGCTACTACTACTACTACTACAAGTACTGCGAGGACTACTACAACAACAACTACTACTACTACAACTACTACAACAACAACAATAACAACAACTACTAGTGGTATCACTTCTACTATTAGTACTACTATACTACTACTACTAATCCTGCTACTGCACCAACCACTACTGCTGCTTCTACTACTACAACTACTAATACTACTATTACTTGTGCTGCTATGACTACTACTACTAATACTCCTACTAGTTCTACTGCTTTAGCTACTCCAATTGCTACGACCACTACTACAAGTACTAATGCTATTGCTACTACTGATACTACTACTACTACTAGAATAATTGTTGCTGCTGCTGCTGCTGCTGCCACTAATACGACTACCACTACTGCTGCTGCTACAACAACAACAACTACTACTACTATCACAACTACAGTTAGTACGACTGCTACTACTACAACAATTACTACTACCACCACTACTTTTGCTACTTCTACTGCTACTACTACTTTTACTACTGCTACTACAACAACTAGTACTACAACTATTACTACTCGTACTACTACTACTGCTGCTGCTACTACTACTACTTTATCACTACTACTACTCCTACTATTACTAGTACTCCAATCACTACAACTAAGACTACTACTAGTACAACTACTATTACTGATGCTACCGCTATTACTATTACTATTGATACTACTACTATTACTGCAATTACTACTACTACTACTGCAACTACTACTACAACTACTACTACAACTACTACTATTACTTCTCCAACTTTTGCTACTACTTCTACTACTGCTACTACTACTACAGGTACTGCTACTGCTACTGCAACTACCACTAGTACAATGGCCAATACTGCTACTACTGCCACAACTACTATTGCTGCTACTTCTGCTACTACCATTACTTCTCCTAGTATTAGAACTACTTCTACTTCTACTACTGCTACTTCTCCTACTACTACTACTTATTGTACTACTACAACTCCTATTGCAACTTGCCCTACTTCTGCCACTACCACTACTTCTAGTACTACTACTACAAGTACTAGTACTACTAGTACAATTGCTACTAGCACTATTGGAATTGCTACTACTACTACAACTGCTACTATGGCTACTACTACTCCAAGTACTACTACTGCTCCTACTATTGCCACTACTGCTGCTACTACTACGGCTGTTGCTACTACTTTACTTCTCCAACGACAACTGCTACTAATATTGCTATTATTATTACTGCTACTACTACTATGACATTGCTACTACTACCACTATTGAAACTAGTGCTATTACTACTATTACTACTATTGCTAATATCGCTACCACTTCTACTACTAGTACTACTACTCCAATTGCTACTACTACTACTACTCCTGCTACTACTCCAAGAACTGCTAGCTGTAATAACTAATACTACTAATACTATCATTGCTGCTACTCCATCTACTACTATTACTTCTGCAACTACTACTACTACTACCACTGCTACTGCTGCTACAACGACTACTACTTGTACTACTACTATGACTATTACTTGCGCAACAACTGCTACTACTACTACTTCTCCTCCTACTATTACAACTACTGCAACTACTACTATGGCGGGTGCCACTGCTCTACTTCTCCTACTACAACTACTAATGCCACTACAACTGCTACCACTACTACTGCTACCGTAACTACTAATGCCTACCAGTACTACTACTGAAACTATTGCTATTACTACTATTACTACTACAGCTAATACAGCTATCGCTACTTCTACTACTAGTTCTACAACCAATGCAACTACAACTACTACTACTACTACAACAATTGCTAATATTGTTGCTACTTGTACTACTACTACTATAACTACTACTACTTTGACTACTATTGCTATTGCTACTACCACTACTACTAATATTACTACTACTACTGCTACTACTACTAATATTGCTACTACTACTACTAATATTGCTACTACTGTGGCTACTGCTACTACTACTACAACTGCAAGGACTACTACTACAACAACAACAACTACTACTACTATGGCAACTACTGCTGCAACTACTACAGCTACAATGTCTACTACTGTTACTACTATAATGGCTACTAGCACTACTGCTACAATGGCTACTACTGCTACTACTACTACCACTACTACTGCTTTGACTACTACTACTACTTATTGTACTACTACTGCTTTGACTGCAACATGAACTAGTACTACTACTACCACTTGTTCTAGTACTACTACTACAAGTACTACTACTACTAGTATAACTGCTACTACTACTACTAGAACAACTGCTACTACAACTACTACTATGACTACAACACTTACTAGTACTACTACTGCTCCTGCTATTGCCACTGCACCCGCTACTACTACAACAATTAATACTACCATGACTACTACTACTACTGCGGCTACTACCACTACAAATACGACTGCTACTAGAACTACTACTTCAACTAATGCAACGATTGCTACTACAACAATTTGTATTACTACTATTAGTACTACAACTACTACAACTTCAACCACTACTACTACTGCTAGTACTACTACAGCAACAACAACAACTACTTCTACCGTTATTGCTACCGCTACCACTACTTCCACTACTGCTGCTGCTGCTACTACTACTACCGCAACCACTACTACTTCTACTAGTATTAGATTATTGCTACATCTACTACTACTACTTATTGTACTACTACTACTCCCATTGCAACATGCCCTACTTCTACTACTACCACTACTACTAATACTACTACTACCAGTACAATTGCTGCTGCTACTACTCGAACTACTACTACTACAACTATTACTACGGCTACTACTGCTATTCCTCCTGCTACCACAACTACTTCTACTATAGCTGCTACTGCTCTTACTGGTACGACTGCTACCACTACTACTGCTGCTACTATGGCTACTACTAACACTATTGTTACGACTACTACTACAGCTATTACTACTACTACTACGAAAATTGCTACTGCTACTACGACTACTACTGCTGCTGCTACTACTACTACAGCCGCAATAACAACTACTACAACTACTACTATTACTACTGCTACTCTAGTTACTACTATTACTACTGCAACAGCTACTACTACTACCATTGCTGCGCTGCTACAACAACTACTACTTGTACTACAACTGTGACTACTACTTGTGTTGCAACTTACACTACTACTACTTCTCCCCCTACTATTCCAACTACCGCAGGTACTACTACGGCGGGTGCCACTACTCTACTTCTCCAACTACTACAACAAATGCCACTACAACTACTACCAATACTATTGCTACTACTATTACTGCTGTTGCTACGACGACTACTACCACTACTACCACTATTGAAACTATTGCTATTACTACTATTACTACTACTGCTAATACAGCTACCGCTACTTCTACTACTACTTCTACAACCAATGCCACTACAACAACTACTACTACTACAACAATTGCTACTACTGTTGCTACTTGAACTACTACTACTATTACCACTACTACTTCGACTACTACTGCCACTACTACTACTATTACAACTACTACTATTGCTACTACTACTAATACTGCTACCACTGCGGCCACTGCTACTACAAATACTACTACTGCAATGACTACTACAATACCAATTACTACTACTACTACAACAATAACAACAACTACTACTACTAGTACTACGAGTGGTACCACTTCTACTATTAGTAGTGCTACTCCAACTACTACCACTACTACTACTACAGCTCCTACGACTACTACTACTTCTACAACTATTACTACTAATATTACTACTATTTCTGTTGCTATCACTGCTACTACTAATACTACTACTAATACTACTACTACTTCTACTACTACCATTGTGACTGCTACGATTACTACTACTAATACTAGTACTAGTACTACTGTTACTACTGCTGCTACTACAGCTACTACTACTACTACTGCTACTAGTATAACTACTACCAGTACTACTACTACTGTTACTACTGCTACTACAGCCACTACTGCTGCTACTACTATAAATACTACAACTACTATTACTACTACTTCTACTAGCGCTACTGCACCTACTACTGCTATTACTGCCATTATTACAACTACTACTGCTATTACTAGCGGCACTGCTACAACTACCACTATTACGGCTAAAACTACTACTACTGCTACTACCACTAACTACTACTACTACAACTGTGCTCCAACTCCGAATTCGTGTCCCCTCCTCATACTCTACTCCATACGACAACTACTACGACGCCTGACTCCACCCCGACTACTGCTAATTGACTAGGCTACGCCTACGCCGCCAACGCCTACGTCGGCTACTACTACTACGACTATTACTCAACGACTACGATCACTACGACGGTAACAACTACAAAGACTCCGACTACTATTTACTATAAACTAACGACTACTCCTGACTACTCCAACGACTACTACTCTTACTACTACTACTACTACTTCTGGTACAGTTATTTCTACTTCTGCTACTACTACTATGACTACTACTACTACGACTACTACTACTACTACTATTACTACTACTACTACTACTACAACAACAACAACAACAATAATAACAACAACTACTACTGCTATTGCTACTGCTGCTGCAACTACAATAGCTAATGCTACTACTACTACAACTACTCCTTCTAATACTACTACTACTACTGCTACTACTACTACTACTACTACTACTACTAGTGCTACTCCTATTACAAATACTACTACTACTACAACTACGACTACCCCTATTGCTCCCCCTACTCCTTCTACAACTATAACTACAACTACTACTATTGCTACTATAACTATTACTACTCCTAGTACTGCTCCTGCTGCTACAACTAGTGCTACCCCAACAATTACTACTACTAGCTCAATAACAACAATAAGTACTACTACTCTTATTACTATCGTGGCTACTGTTGCAGCAGTTGTTGTTGCTGCTGCTACTACTACTACTACTACTACTACTACTATTACAACTATTAACACTAATTCTACTGCTACTACTCTGACCAGTACTACTATAACTACTGCTTCTATCACTATTAATGCTACTACTACTATTATGACCACTACTATAACTACTACCACCATTACAACTCCTGCTACTACTACTAATTCTACTACTGCTGCTACAATTGCTACTACTACTGCATCTGCACTACTACTATTAGTACTAATTCTACACCTATAACTACTGCTATCAATACTAAGCCTACATCTACAACTACTACCATTATTGCTACCAATACTAGTACTATTAATATTACTACTGCGACAACTACTCCATTTGCTGCTGCTACTACTCCAACTACTACTACTACTACTACTACTACTACTGTTGCTGCCACTACTGATACTACTACAATTGCTGCTGCCACTACAAATACTACTAGTACTACTACTACTCCTATTGCTTTTGTTACTACTGCTACTGCTACTACAACTATAGCTATAGCGACTGCTACAACTTCTACAACAACAACTACTACTACTTCTACTATTACTACTACTACTACTACTAATACAATTACGACAACCAGAATTACTACTACTACTAACCACTACTATCACTACTACTAATACTACTACTACTACTACTATGATTCCTAATCCAACTCCTACTCCTACTACTATTCCTACTACTACTTCTGCCACTACTACTACTAATATAACCTCTATTACTACCACCACCACCACTACTACTGCTACCGTTGCTACTGCTTCTAACACTACTAATACAACCACTGCTATAACTACTACTGCAACTACTAGTACTTCTACTACTGTGACTACTTCTACTAGTACTAGTCATGCTACTACTACTACTATAACTACTACTACTATTACTACTTCTACAACAAGTACTACTACGGCTTCTATTAAAACTACTACTACTACCACACTACTAGCACAACTACTGTTACTAGTACTACTACTACTACTACTTCAACAACTATAATGATTACTACTACTAGTCCTACGACTACTACTAATACTACTACTACTACTGCTACCACACTACTATGGGTACTACTACTACTACAACTACTCCTGCTGCTGCTCCTTCTACTTCTGCAACTATTTCCGCTATAACTGCTACTTGTACTACAATTGCTACAACTAGTAATACTAAAACTACTACACTTCTACTACTATTACTATTGCTGCTACAACTACTGCTGCTACAACTACTACTCCAACTCCTGCTCCTACTACTACTATTACTACTACTCCTACTAGGTCTACTACAAATACTACTACTGCAACTACTACTACAACCACTGTAACTACTTTTACGACCACTACTGCTACTATTACTACTATTGCTACTAGAGCTGCTACTGCTACTACTACTACTACTACTGTGGCTACTAAGACAACTATTACTACTACAACTACTGCTGTTGTTGTTGTAGGTACTACTACTAGTATGGCAACTATTTCTACTACTATTGCTACTACATCGACTCCTACTACTTCTACTACAGCTTATACTAGTACAACTACTCCTACTACTACTGGTCCTACTACTGCTATTACTACTACTATTACTACTACTACTACTTCAACTACTACTACTTCCCCTACTACTATTGTAATTGCTGTACTTCTGCTACAACAAGTACTGTTACTACAACGACTGCTACTATTGCTGCTGCTTCTACTACAACTACTAGTAGTACTGTTACTACTACTTTTGGTACTATTGCTACTACTACTACTACTTCCACTACCACAATTGCTACTACTACTGATACTTCAACTATAACTACTATGACTACCAATACTACTACAACTATTGTTGTTGTTATTTTTGTCACTACTACTACTACGACAACTATTTCTAATAGGACTGCTACTACTTCTACTAGAACAACAACAACAACTACAACAACTACTGCCACTATTATTGCTACAACAACAACTACTATTGTGATTATTGCTGCTACTACTTCTTCTCCTACTACTGCTATTACAACTACACCTACTAGTACTACTACTACTACAATTGTTATTAATAGTGCAACTACTACAACTACCACTACCTCTACTACTACTATAACTACTACACTACTATTACTACTGTTAGAACTACTGCTACTACTACTACTACCACTGCTATTACTGGTACTACTGCAAATACTACAACTACTTCTACTACAACTACTACTAGTACTACCACTACAACTTCTGCTACTTCTGCTTCTGCTACTACTACTACTGCTACAAATAATACTACAAGTACTGCTATTACTGCTATTGCTACTACAATTACTACTACTGCTACTACTACTACTTCTACTTCCCCTACTACTACAATTGCTGCACTTCGTCTGCTACCAGTATTGCTACTACAACCATAGCTACTACCGCTGCTGCTTCTACTACAACTACAACTAGTACTACAGCTACTACTTCTGCTAATACTACTTCTGCTACTGCTACTACTTCTGCTAGTACTACTACTTCTACAACAACAACAACTACTACTACTATTACTACTACTACTACTACGACTTCTATAGCTGCTGTTATTGCTAATGCCACTACTACTGCTACTACTACTATGACTGCTCCTACTAGTTCTCTTGCTATTGCTGCTGCTGCTACTGCTGCTGCTACTATTGCTATTGCAACAAGTAAAACTACTACCGCCACTAATGCTGCTGCTGCAACTACTACTGCTACAACTGCTGCGTCTACTACTTCTACTATTACTACTACAACTCCCGCTGTAACTACTGCTGTTACTTCTACTACTATTGCTAGTACTACTACTACTGTTACTATAACAACTTCTACGATTGCGGCTGCTCTTACAACAACAACTACTACAACAACTACTACCACTGTTACTGCTGATGTTGTTCTTGCTACTGCAGCTAATTCGACTACTACTGCTACTACTTCTCCAGCTGCTACTGCTACTATAACTACGACTACTACAACAATAACTATGACTACTAGTACTAACACTACTACTAGTATGGCTACCACTACTACTGATACAACAACGACGACTACGACAACTACTGCTACTGATACTACTGCAGCTACTACTACTATAATAACAACTACTATTGCTACTGCTGCTGCTGTTGCTAGTACTACTACTACCTCTACTACTACTACTAACACCACTGCTGCTGCTGCTGCTACTACTAGCATCACCACCACTGCTACTGATTCTTCTTCTTCTTGTTCTACTATAGTGCTACTACTCTTACTCCTGCTATCACTACTACTACTATTACTAGTACTGCTGTTATTTCAACTGCTACTTCTACAGCTACTACAACAACTACTACTATTACAACAACTACTACTACTAATATGGCTACTACTGCTATGATGACTACATTTACTATTACTGTTGCTACTTCTACTACTGCTGCTACTGCTATTACTAATACGACCACTACTAGTGCCATTGCTGCAACTAATGCTACTATTATGGCTTCCGCTGGTATTGTTACTACTACTAATACTACTTTTGCTACTACTACTTCTACTACTTCTGTGCAACTACTACTACTGCTAGAACTTCAACTACTACTACTACTACTACTGCAACTATGACTACTGCTGCAACAACCTCTACTATTGCTTTAGCTACCGCAACTACTCCAAATACTACTAGTACTACTCCTACTCCAACTCCTACTCCTAGTAGTACTACTACCACTCCAACTACTACAACAACTACTACTACGACTACTCCTACTACTACTACTACTACTACTACTACTACTACTACTACTACTACTACCACTACTACTACTACTACTACTAATAGTACTACAGCTACAACTGCTACTCCTACTACGACTACCAATACAACTACTATGAATACTACTATTACTACTACTAGTACTCCTTTTACTACTTTATTACTTCGACTGCCACTGCTGCTACTGCCACTACAACTACTACTATTAACACTACTAATACTACTACCACTACCGCTACTACTAGTACTACAACTAGGACTGACTATTACTACTACTACTACAACTACTACTAACACTACTCGCACTACTACTACTACTAGCACTACTAATGTTGCTACTGCCACTACTACTGCATCTACAACTACTACTACTAGCACTACTGCTACTACTACTACAATAGCCACTACTACTGCTACTGTTGTACTACTTCTAATGTTACTACCACTACTACCTCTACTACTAGTACTACTACTACTACTACGACTACTACGACTACTACTATTACTACTACTACTATCACTATTAGTTCTAATACTTCTACTACTTCTACTACTACTACAACTAGTACTACTACTACAACTCATACCACTACAACAACAACAACAACAACTACTACTACTAGCACTACTACTTCAACAACTACTACTAGTTCTCCTACCACTGTTGTTGCTACTACTACTACTACTGTTGCTACTACTAGTACTAGTACTACTGCACCTATTCCTACAAATACTACTGCTACTAGTACTACTACTACTGCTACTACTAATTCTACTTTGGCAATTACTCCTAGTGCTACTGCTACTGCCACTACTGCTGGTACTTCTACTGCTATTACAACAACAACTACTACTACTACTTCTACTAATACAATTACTACTACTCCTACTACAACTACTACTACTCTTACTACCTCTACAACTAGTACTAGTACTGCTTCTACTACTAGAACTACTACTATGACTAGTACTACTAGTACAACTACTACTACAACAACTACTTCCACTGTTACTACTACTACTTTTGCTACTACTAGTACTACTATTACTTCTACTACTACTATTGCTACTACCACTGTAATTACCATTACTACTACTACTACTACTACTAAAGCTACTACTCCTGTTGTTGCAATTACTACTAGTACTATTATTGTTGCTACTACCACTATTGCTACCTCTTCAACTGCTATTACAACAACTACTGCTACTACTTCTATTGCTACTCCTACTACTCCATCTATGACTACTACAACTCCTCCTACTACTATTACTACTACTGCTGCTCCTACTATTGCCCCTGCTCCTACACTGACTACTATTACTAACTTCTATAACAACAACAATAACTACTACATCTCTTTCGAGTACTACTACTACAACTAGTACTACAACAACTTCTACAATTACTATTACTACCATAGGTACTATTGCTACTATTATTAATACTACTACTGCTACTGCTACAACTAGTACTGCCCCTATTACTACTGCTACTACTACTACAATAGCTACTACTACTACTGCTGCTACAGCTATGACTCCTAGTACCACTGCTACTACTACTACTATTACTAAGACTACTCCTACTACTACTACTAGTACTATCACTACTACTCCTTCTCATACACCGCCACCTACCCCTAAAACAACAACTACTATTAGTTCTGCTACTAGAATTACTATACTCCTATTACTACTACTCCTACCACTACTACGTGCCAATCACTACTTCTACTTGGCTTACCTTCTACTCTTACTACGACTTCCTGCTACATACCTATTGCTGTGCTGCTACTACAACAGCAACTACTACTCCTATTACACCTGCTACCCACTACTTCTTACTACTACTACTACTACTATACACTACGCTACTATACTAGTACTACTAGTAACTACTCCTACTATCGACTACTACTAAATTACTTCTGCTATGGTACACTACTGCTACCACTACTGCCAATCCAACAATGTTTCAATATACTGTGCTACTTACTAACTACTACATACAACAGCTGCTTCCAGCTACTACTACTACTTCTACTACAACTACTACTATAGCTACTACTTCTGTTGCTAGTTCTACAACTCCTACTAATACTACTACTACTGCTACTCCCACTCCTATTGCTACTACTACTACCCCTGCTCCGACTGCTACCCCTGCGCTAACACCAACAACTATTATAGCAACTATTGCTACTACTACTACTACTACAACAACAACAACTACTACTACTTCTACTACCGGTACTACTACTATTATGAGTACTTCTACTACAACTATTACTAGTACTTCAACTACTACAACTGCTACTACGACTACTGCAACTACTACTACTTCTACACCTACTACTACTACTACTTCTAGTACTACTATTTCTACTATAACTACAACAACCAATACTACTATTACTACTACTACTATTTCTACTATTTCTACAACTACAACTACTGTTACTTCTACTACTACTACTACTGCTGTTGCTACTATTACTACTACTGCACCTATTAGTACAAATACTACTCCTACTATCACTAATACTGTTGCTATTATTTCTTCTACTACTCTTACTACTACTATGCCTACTACTACTACCATTAGTTCAACTTCCACTAATGCTACTGCTACTACTACTACTATTATCACTACACGTACTCCTACTACTTCTTCTGCTTTTAGTGCTACTACTGCAAGTACTCTTAATGCTACTCCTACTCCTCCTCCCACTACCACTACTTTTGCTCCTACAACTACCCCTACTCCTACACCTACTCCTATTACGGCTACTAGTACTGCTAATACTACTACTACAACTACTGCAACTGCTACTCCGGTCACTAGTAATATTACCACTACAACAAAAACTATTGCTGCTGTTGCTAATGCTGCAACGCCTAGTACAACAATAACAACAACAACTACTACTACTACTACTACTACGTGTAAACTACTACTACTATGATAACAACAACTGCTACTACTGCTACTACTACTACTACTATTAATACTACTACTACTACTACTACTACTTCTATGACTCCTCATCTTCCTCCTTCTACTACTACTACTAATACTACTACAACTACTAGTACTTCTCCTACTACAACTACACATTCACCAACTCCTACTTCTAAAACTACACCTACTACTACTTCTGCTACCGAAATTAGTATTATTACTGCTACTCAAATTACTGCTACTACTACTACTTCTTCTACTACTGCCACTACTGATACTACGACTACAACAGCAACTACTACTACTACTACTCTTGCTACTACTATTACTACTATGACAATAGCTTCTACAGCTACAACTACCACTACTGCCACCGCTACTACTGCTACTGCTACTACCTTTACTACTACTACTGCTACTATTACTACACTTCTACTAAAACTATTGCTACTAGCACAACTACAACTCCAACAACTACTACTATTCCTACTACTGATTCTGCTACTACTGCAACTACTACTTCTACAACTACAACGATTGCTACTACTACTACTACCACTACTACTACTCATCCTCCTCCTCCTCCTCCTACTACTGCTATTACTCCTCCCCCTCCTCCTCCTACTAATGCAACTAGTACTACTTCTTCTACTACTACTACAACAACAACAACAACTACTACTATTACAACTATTTCTACTGCAACTACTACTACTACTGCTACCTCAACTACTACTATTGTTGCTACTACTACTACTAATACTACTTCTACTACTACTGCTACTACTACACCTATTACTACAACTATGGCTACTACTACTGCTGTTACTACTACTATTACTATTACTAGTATTACTACTTCGACTACTATTAGTATTACTCATACCACTATTACTAATTCTATATGTACTTCTACTATTACTTCGACTACTACCACTCTTGCTGCTACCACTACTATTGCTTCTACTACAACTAGTAGTAGTGGTACTACTAGTACGATAACAACTATTAATACTACTTCTACTACTACTACTTCTGCTGCTACTACTACTGCTCTTACTACTACTACTGCTGCTACTGCTACGACTAATTTAACTATTGCTACTGCTACTGCTCTTACTAGTACTGCTGCTACTACTGCAACTACTACTATAATTGCTATGGCTACTATTACTGCTACTCCTATTGCTGTAGCTCCTACTAAAACTACTACTCCTCCTACTATTACAACTACCACGGCAACTACTACTACTACTACAACTACAAGTACATCTACTACTACTACTACGACAACTACCACTTGTACTACTACTGCTACTACTATTACTAGTACTACTTCAACTACTGCAACTAGTAGTAGTAGTAGTAGTAGTACTACAACTACTACTACAACTACTACAACTACAATAACAACAACAACTAGTACCACTACTACAACTACTACTCCCACTACAACTACTACTCCAATAGCTTCTGCCAATCCTCCTAATACTACTAATACTACAACTACAACAACTACTAATGCTTCTTCTACTATTGCTACTGCTGCAGCTGCTACTAATACCACTACAACTACTACTTCTAATACTGCTACCACTCGTGCTACTATTACTACTATGAAAACTACAACTTCTACAACAACAACAACAACAATAATAACTATACTACTACTACTACAACTACAACTACAACTTCAACTACTACTTCTAGTACTGTGATTACAACTACTGCTACCTCTAGTACTACTATTACTGTGACTACTACTTTGCTATTACTACAACAACCATTTATACTAGTACTGCTACTATTCCCATAACTAGTACTATTACAACTACCAACACTCCTGTAACTACAACAACAACAACTACAACTACTCCAACTACTACTACTACTACTACTACTACTGTACTACTACTACTACGACTGCGTCTACTACTAATACTACTAGTACTACTACTACTCCACCTACAACTACTACTATTAGTTCTACTACTCCAACAACTACTAATACTTCTCCTAGTAATACTACTACTACTACTACTACTACTACTACTACTACTACTATTATTACTTCTACTACTACTACTAATGCTGCTACTACTACTACTACTACTACTACTGCTACTACTACTACTGCTACTACTGCTGCTGCTGCTGCTGCTGCTGCTGTTACTATTTCCACTATTATTGACACTACTAATAGTACTACAACTCTAGCAACTACTACTATCACGACTACTACAACTACTACTATAATAATAACAATAACTACTACTACTGACGCTATTGCTGCTACTACTACTACTACTACTAGTACAATTTCTAGTACTACTACTACTACAACTACTACTGCTACTGCTACTGTTGTTGGTGCTAGGTCTACCACTACAACACCTAATGCTACTGCTACTGCTACTGCTCCTACTACTCTTCCTACTCCTACCCCTGCTCCTACTACTTCTACTACTATGATTACTACTACCACTACTACTACTATTACCACTACCACTACTACTACTACTATTATGAATACTACTACTACAACTACTACTACTACTGCCACTACTACAACTACCACTATTACAACTACAATAACTACTACTACTATAGCTATTACTACTACTTCTACTACTACAACATAACTACTACTACTATTGTTACTACCACTACAACAACTACTTCTACTATTGCTACTACAACTAATACTATTACAATTCCTGCTACTACTCCTACTATGACTACTACTACTACAACAACAACAACAACAGTAGCAACTACTACTACTACTACAGATACTGTAGCTGCTACTACAACAATGGCCACTACTACTTCTACTAGGACTACTACTACTACTTCTACTACTACTACTACTACTACTACTACTACTATTGGTACTATGACTACTACAACAACAACTACTTCCGCTACTACTATTTGTAGTATGACTACAACAATAATAACAACTACTACGACTACGACTACTACTACTACTACCACTACTACTCCTAATGCTCCAACTACAACATCCACTATTACAACTGGTATTACAACTCATACTACAACTATAATTATTTTAACTGCTATTATTATCACTACTACTGCTACTACTACAATTAGTACAACTTCTACTACTACTACCACTACTACTACTATGACAGCTACTGCTCTGAATGCTACTACTACTACTACTACTACTACTATTAGTACAACTTTTGCTACGACTACTATTACTCCTACTACTATAACTACTACGACTACCACTAATACTACTACTACGACTGCTACTGTTACTACTACTAATACTACTACTACTACTACTTGTACTACTACTACTAATAATAATAATAATATTATCATTTCTGCTACAAATACTGCTATGACTACTACAACTATTGCGACAACAACAACAACAACTACTAGTAGTAGTTGTACAACTTCTACTCAAACTACAACAATAACAACAACAACTACTACTACAACTAATACTACTTCTACTAGTATTACTACTACAGTATTACTACTACTACTCCTACTACACCTACTACTCCTACTACTCCTACTACTACTACTACTACTACTACTACTACTACTACGACAACTATAGTTGTTGTTGTTGCTGCTCCTTATACTCTTACTACAACTACTATTATTACTATTTCTTCTATTATCTGTACCACTACTTCTATTACTACTACAACTATTACCATAACTGCTACTATTATTGCTACAACAACAACTACTACTAGTATGATACTCCTAGTACTACTTCTATGACAACCACTCCTACTGCAACTACTACTACTCGTATCACTACTACTACTACTATGACTACTGCTCCTACAACAACTACTACTACTACTGCTACTATGATACTACTAGTAGGACTTCTACAACAACTACTCCTACTGCTACTAATTCTCCCCGTACAACTACTACTACTACTATTGCTACTACTACTACTTCTTCTACTACTACTACTACTACTACTACTACTTTTACTAGTGCTACTGCTACTACTACCACTCCTCTTGCTAC
>RXID01020726.1:0-28699 GCA_005019695.1 Trichopus zeylanicus subsp. travancoricus | reverse complement strand
CTACTGCTACTCCTACCACTATGATTGCTTCTAGTACTACATCCGCCAATATAGCACCAACTTCTACCACTGCTGCTAGAGTACCACCAGTGCTACTGCTACTACAACAACTACTACTCCTACTACTACTACGACTACAACCCCTCCTCCTACTTCTAATGCTCCAACAACTACTTCTACTACTGCTGCTATGGTTACTCCTCCTCCTCCTCGTCCTACTACTACTATTACTACTACTACTACTGCTACTACTACTACTACTACTCCTACTGCTACTACTACAACAACAACAACAACTACTACTACTACTACCGCCACCACCACCAAAACAAAAACTTCCACTTTTGTTACTCCTACTAATACTACTACTGCTCCTACAATTACTACTACTACTACTACTTTTGCGGCAACTATTGATGTTATTACCACTACTGCTACTAATAATGCTACTAGTACAACTTCTGCTACTACTTCTACTACTACTACTGATGGCACGACTGCTATTGCTACTACTTCTACTACTACTACTGATGGCACGACTGCTATTGCTACTACTTCTACTACTTCTGCTACTACTTCTACCACAACTACTGCTACTACTACGACTACTGAAACTACTACTACTTCCACTACTACTGCCACTTCTACTACAACTACAACTACTATTACTTGTCCTTCAACTATTGCTACTACTTCTACGACTACTACTCTGACTACAGCTTCTGCTACTGCCATTTCTACATCAACTTCTGCTACTACTTCTACTTCAACTACTCCTACTACCACTACTATGACTAATACAATTATTAGTAATACTACTACTACTATTACTGGTGCTGCTAGTACTACTACAACTTTTCAAATTCCGAATACTACTACTACTACTACTGATAGTACTACTACTACAGCAATAACTACTACTACTACTACCACTACTACTGCAACTACTGCTACTACTACTATGACTACAACTATAGCTACTTCATCTACTATTACCACTACTAGTGTTGCCACTGCAACTACTACTATTACTATTGCTAGTGCTGCTACGATGACTACTACTATTACTAATAATGTTGCTGCTACTAATACTACAACTACTGCTACTACTACAGCTACTACAACTGCTTCTACTACAGCTACCGCTACTACAACTATTACACTTACTACTACTACAACTACCACTACAACAACAACTACTACTGCTATCACTACTACTACGACTACTAGTACTACTATAACGACTACTAATACTACTGCTGCTGCTGCAGCTGCTGCTGTTACTACTAATACTACTACTATTACTGCTACTTCTGCTATGACTGCTATTGTTGCTACTGCTACTAGTACTACTTTTGCAACTACTGCTGCAATTGCTACTACTACTACTATTATTACTACTACGACTACTACTACTGCTACTACAACTATTACTACTACCCCTACTACTGCTACTATCACTACTACTACTGCTACTACTACAAGTGTGGCAACTACTGCTATTACTACAACTACTACCACAACTACTACTAAAGTTGCTGCTACAACTGCTGTTACTACTACAGTTGCTACCGCTACTGCTGCTACTACTATAGTTGATACTGTTACTGCTACTACTACTACTAGTGGTGCTACTACTAATACGAGTACTATAGCAACTAATAATACAACTACCGCTGCTGCTACTACCACTACTTCTTCTCCTACTACAATTACCACTTCTCCCACTACTACTATGACTACTACTGCTACTCCAACTAATACTACTGCCACTACTACAATTACTGCTACTACTAGTATTACTACTACTATTGCTACTACTACTACTACTGTTGTTGCTACTAGCACTACTTCCACTTCTACTTCTATTACTATTTCTACGACTTCAACTGCTGCTACTACTACTACTACTGCTACTACGGTTACTACTGCTACTACTGCTACCACTTGTTGGGCTGCCACTACAACTACTACTCAAGCACAACAATTGCTACAACTATTACTTATACTACTACTACTACTACTCTATTGCTACAACAACTACAACAACTGCTACTAATGCTACTACTATTGCCACTACTACCACAACTGCTACAACTAATTCAACTGCAACTAAAATTACTACTGCTACTACCACTACTTCTACTACTGCTGCTACTATTGCTACTATTGCTACAACAACAACAACAACTACTACAACTACTTCTACCACTAATCCTACTCCTACTACTCCTATTACTACTATCCATTTACTCCTACTACTATTACTACTATACTACTACCTCTACTACTTCTACTACTACTTCTACTACTACTACTACTATTATCAATAGTACTACTACTTCTACTGCTACTATCACTACTACAACTACTCCTATTGTTACTACTACTACTACTACTACTACTACTACTATTACTCCGATTACTACTACCCCGACCACTACTGCTATTACTGCTTCAACAACTATTACTACTCCTATTACTGCTATTACTACTACTAAAACTACTACTATAGCAACTACTACCACTACTACTACTACGATTGCGAATGCCACTCCTACTACTGCTACTGCTGCTGCTGTTGTGCTACTACTACTACTACCACCACCACCACCACCACTACCACTACAACAACAACAACAACTACAACTAACACAAATACTGCTAAAACAACAACTACTACTACAACAACGATTGTTACAGGTACTAGTACTAGTACTAGTACTACTACTCCCATTACTATTGCTACTACTATTACGACAACTACAACTATTACTACTGCTACTGCAACAGCTACTAAAACTTCTCCTACTACCACTACTACTACTCCTAATGCTACTACTACTAGTACTTCTACTGCTACTACTGCTACTACAGCGACTACTTCTACTACTACTGTGACTACTACTAGTACTACTACTTCTACAGCAGCTATTACTACTCCTACTGCTACTCCTACTACAGCTACTACTTTTACTACTACAACAACGACAAGAAGAAGAAGAACAACAACAACAACTACTAATACTATTACAACTACCATTACTGCTCCTACTACTATTATTCCTACTACTACTACTATAATGACTACTATTACTACTACTACTGCAACTACCTCTACCACCACTACTACTATTGCAACTATAGCTACACTAATGTTACAACAACTACTGCAACTACAACAACAACCACTACTACTATTACTACCGCGACAACAACAACAACTACTACTATTACTATTTCTACTAGAACAACTACAACTGCTACCACTACTACTACTAGAACAACAATAACTGCAACGACTACTACTGCTGCTGCTACTTCTACTACTACTACTACAACTCCTACTACTTCAACTACTGTTACTATTTCTACTCCTACTCCTAAACAACTCCTATAAATAGTTCGGCTACTGGTATTACTACTTCTGCTACTGCTCATATTACTAGTACTGTGACTACTACTACCACTACTACTACTACTACTACTACTACTTCTGCTACTCCTACAACTGCTGCTACTACTATTTCTGCTACTGGTACAACTGCTACTATTGCTTCTACTGCTACTGCTACTACCTCCACCACTGCTAATACAACAACTACTACTACACTACTACTATAACTACTACAACAAGTATTGCTACTACTACAACAACTACTACTATTACTACTATTAATTCTACCACTACTACTACAACAACAACTACTACAACTACTCCTTCTATTACTGTTACTACTACTACTACTACCACTACTACTACTACTACTTCTACTACCACTACTATCACTGCTACTAGTACTCCTACAGTTAGTAGAAGCACTCCTACATATACTACTGCTGCTGCTGCTACTGATTCCGTTGCTGCTACTACTGAAACTACTACAACAACTACTACTACAACTATTGCTACCAGTACTACAGTGACTCCTCCTCCTCCTACAACTACAACTACCAATACTACTCCTACTACTGCTACTACTAATGCTAGTACTACTACTACTACCGCTACTACAACAACTACTACTATTACTACTTCTACTACTACTATGACTACTACAACTGCAACTTATACTACTACAACTTATACTACGACTACTATTATTGCTACTACTACTACTAGTACTACTATTACTCATACTACTAGACCTATTACTACTAATACCACTACTACATCTACTATTACTCCTATTACAACTACTACTGCTACAACTACTTATACTGTTATTAGTACTAGTAGTACAACTACTACTCTTACTACTACTATTATTGATGCGGCTACTACTACTAGTACCGCTACTACTACCACCACTATTGCTACTACTACTATTCCTACACTAATAGTACTCCTATTATTACTACTACTTCTACTATTACTGTTGTTTCTAGTTCTACTACTGCTACTACCACTACTGCTTCTCCTACAACTACTTCTACTACTGCTACTGCTACTACTACAACTGCGGCTAGTACTACTACTATTGGTAATACTACTAATGCCACTAGTACTACAACCACTATGACTACGATAACAACTACTGCTGCTAGAGCTACTTCTACAACTACTATAACAACTTCTGCTACTTCTACAACAGCAACTACTACGCCTACTTCTATCAAAACTAATATTGCTACTGCTATTGACTACTATGACTTCTTCTCTTACTATCACTACTACTACAACAACAACTACTACTTATCCTACTACTACTTCTACTACTACAACTACTACAACTACTCCTGTTGCTACTACTTCTACTAGTAGTACTAATAATACTACTGCTACTATTGCAACAACTGGTAGCACTACTATTGCTACTAGTACTACTGCTGCTGCTACTGCTGCCACTACCACCACTACTACCACTTCTGTTACTACTGTACTACATCAACTGGTACCACCACTACTACTAGTACTGCAACTACCACTGCTACTACTACTATTACTACTACTACTACAACTACTACTACAGCTGCTACTACTATTACTATTGCTACTGCGGCTACTACTCCTACTATTACAACTATTGTTTCTACTACCACTACTACTACTAATACTGCTATAACTGCTATTGTTGTTGTTGCTGCTACTACTACTACTGCAAGTAGTAGGACTTCTACTTTTACTACTACTACTACATTTGCCACTACTGTTGCTGCTGCTATTACTACTACTGCTACTACTCATTCAACTACTACTAATACCACTATTTCTAGTGCTACAACTACTCAACTTACTACTAATACAGCTCTTACTACTTCTACTACACCCCCTACAACTACTTCTGCTATTAAAGCAACTACTGTTGCTACTACTACCACTACTACTATCGCTACTACTACTACTACTCCTACGACTACAATTGCTACAATAATAACAACTACTCCAATTATTACCTTAACTACTACGACTACTAGTACTACACAACTTCTAGTACTGCACTACTACTACTACGACTACACATATTCCAACCACTACTACTATTCCTACTACTACAACAACAACAACAACAACTACTACTACTAGTAGTAGTATTACTGCTTCTACTAACACTACTACTGCTACTCCTACCACCACCACTACTGATATTGCTACTACTACTGCTACCACTACTACTACAACAACAACAACAATAACAACAACAACTACTACTACTCCTACTACTACTGGTACTACTACTTCTACTACAACAACAACTATTATGACTACTACTACTACTACAACTTCCACAACAACTACCACCGCTACTTATACCACTACTACTACCACTATTGCTACTACTACTACTAGTACACCTACTACAACTATTACTGCAACTACAACTACTACTACGACAACTACTATTACTACTACAATTGCTACTGGCACAACTACTCCTACGACTACTACTCCTACTTCTGCTACCCCCACTCCAACTATAACTGCTGCCCCTTCTATTACTACTACTACTCCTACAACTAAAATTACTACTACTAATACAACTACTATTGCAGCTGCTACAACAACAACTACTACTTCTACCACTACTTTTAATACTATTACTACTACAACTACTACTGCAGCTGCTACAACAACTACTACTGCTACTACCACTACTTTTAATACTATTACAACTACAATTACTTCTAATACTATTGCCACCACCACTACTACTACTATTTCTATTGCTTGTACTTCTACTATGACTACTACTAGTACTTCTACAACTACTATTGCTACTAGTACTCTACAACTACTAGTACTACTATGCCTGCTACTAGTACTACTACAAGCACAACGGCTATTACTACCACTACTACCACTACTACTTCTAATACTACTACTACTACAACTACTACTAGTACTCCTAATACTCCTACTACTAATACTACTACTACCACTACTCTACTACGTCTACTACTACTGCTGCTGCTACTACAATAACTTCTACTACTCCTATTACTACTACTTGTACTACTATATCTATTATTACTGCTACAAGTTCCACTCCTACACCAACTCCAACTAATAGTACTCCGACAGCAACTACTACTACAATTACTACTACTACTATGACTATTACTATTACTACTACTACTACTACTATTGCAATTTCTCCTACAAATACTGTTGCCACTAGTCACGCTACTACAATTACTACAAGTACTACAGCCAGTGCTACTACTACTACTACTACTACTACTACTACTACTACGGTTGTTGTTGTTACTGCTACTACTACTACAACAACAATGACAACTACTACTGCTACTACTACTACTTCTACTACTGCAATTTCTGCTACTAATACTGCCACTACTAGTACTGCTGTTGCGAGTACTACTACTACTACTAGAAGCAGCGCTACTACTCCTACTACTACTACTATAACCAGTGCTACAACTGCTATTACTACTACAACAATAACTACTACTAGTACGACTACTACTAATACTACTACTACTCCTACTATAGGTACTACTGCCACTCATGCTACTATTACTACTAATGCTACTTACTTGATACCTACTAATATTGCTACTACTATTGCTGCTACTATTGCTGCTACTATTGCTACTACTGCTACTACTACTATGGCTACTGCTGCTACGGTTATTTCTACTATTACTATAGCCACTGCTATGACTACTATTACTACTGCTACTACCACTACTACTCTTACTTCTGCTATTGCTGCTACTACTACTACTTCTACTGATACTTCTACTACTACTACTATAACTACTATAACTATTATTACCACTCCTACTACTACTACTGCTACTACTACTACGACGACTATGACTACTAAGACTGCTACGACTGCCACTACTACTTCTCCAATACTTCTACTACTACTATTTCTCCTACTGCTACTACTACCACAACTACTACTAGTAATACTAATACTACTACTACTATTGCGACTACCGTTGTTGCTACTGCTGCAACTACTACTTCTGCTACTACTACTACAACTATAACTACCACTACTCCTACTATAGTTGCTACTTTTGCTACAATAACTACTGCTACTAGTAGTGTTATTACTATAACTACAACTACAGCTACTACTACTAGTTTTACTACCATAACTCAAACTATTACTACTATAGCTACTTATACTGTCACTACTGCTATTGCTACTGCTGCAACAACTACTAGTACAAGAACAACAACTGCTACTACTACAACTACCACTACTCCTACTACAATTACTACTTCTACAACAACTCCTGCGATTATAACTAAAACTACAACTACTGCTACTACTATTACTACTACTACTACACCAATTACAACAATTATGACTATTACTACTACTACTACCACAACTACAACAACTACTTCTACTACTACAACAATAATAACAAGAAATACCACTACTACTAGTACTATTACTACTGCTACTACTACACATAGTACTACTACTACTACCAATACTGCTATTACGGCTACTATAGCTATTGTTACGCTACTACTACATCTTCTACTACTACTACTACAACTGCTCCTACCGCTACTTCCACTATTACTACTACTCCTCTACTACTATTAGTACTACTTCTGCTACTACTACAACTACTACTACTTCTACTACTACAACTACAACACAAACAACTATACTACAAAAATAACAACTACTACTACTCCTACTATTGCTATTGCTACTACCACTCCTTATAATACTACTACTAATGCTACAACTACTATACCTGCTACTACTGCTACTAAAACTATAGCTCATCCTCCTCCTACTACTACCAAAATAGCTACCGCTACCACTACTATAGCTACTACTATTACTACTACAACTACTACTACGACACTACTACAGCTGCTACCACCACTACTGCTACAGCTACTACAGCCACACAGGTCTACGAACTAATGCGACTAGCGCCACGGCGACGACCTGCGGACTACTACTACTACTACCTTCTTTGAGGACAACTACTAGTGTTATTACACAGAACGAGACGGCTACTTCTTGACGGCGATGACTGGGACTTGTCTCTTACTACTTACGAGGAAATCACTACGACGGCTACTGTGATGGCGAGGGTCTACTATAACCCCATAAGAACAGCTAAGTACGACTAGCTCGACTGTGACGGACGGGAGCCGGTGGGCGCGCGGTATAATAACAACGACCTACATACAACGACGCCGATTGGTGCGGACTACCAGTGACTAGGAAAGGGCGACAATCAAAACGATCACAACAACAACGACCAACAATCGACGACTACTGACGATACGTCACGACTCCTTCACCAACCACACCACACTACTACTTATAATAACGACCATCCACTCGTGACCAACTTCGGCCAGGGCTACTACACCGCTACGACTGCGGCGTGCGACTGCGTACTACGGACTGACCCCGATTACTTACGCCGTGCGACGTACTACTGCTCCGGCCAACACAAACTACTACTACTTACACCACTGTTGCTACTACAACTACTACTATAACAATAGCTTTTGGTACTACTACAACTACTATTGCTACTACAACTGCTACTACTACTACTACTACAATAACTACAACTACTACAACTACTACCGCTGCTGCAGCTACTGTAGCTACTACTACCACAACTAGTACTACTGCTAAAAGATATACTGCTGCTGCTACTACTGCTACTACTGCTGCTGCTTCAACTAGTAATACTACTGCAACTACTATTGCTATTGCTTCTATTACTACTTCTACCACTATTGTTACTGCTACTACTACTACTGCTGCTACTTCTTCTACACTACTACTATTACTACTACTACTATTACTGGTATCGCTACTACTACTGTTACAACTTTTCCAACTCCTAATACTACTACTACTACTACTACTGATAGTACTACTGCTACAGCAATAACTACTAATACTACCATGACTACTACTGCAACTATTGCTACTACTACTACAACTACAACTACAGCTACTTCATCTACTATTACCACTACTAGTGCTACCACTATAACTACTGCTATTACTACTGCTAGTGCTGCTACAACGACTATACTATTCCAAATAATGTTGCTGCTACTACTACTACAACTGCTGCTACTACTGTAGCTACTACAACTATTTCTACTATAGCTACCGCTACTACAACTACTACACGTACTACTACTACTACTACCACTACAACAACAACAACTACTACTACTATCACTACTGCTACGGCTACTAGTACTACTATAACTACTACTAATACTACTACTTCGAATACTACTACTATTACTACGAATACTACTACTTTTACTGCTACTTCTACTATGACAGCTACTGTTGCTACTACTGCTACAATTACTGCTGCTACTACTACTTCTACGACTACTACTACTGCTCCTACAACTATTACTACTACCCCTACAACTGCTACTATCACTACTGCTGCTGCTACTACTACTAGTGTGGCAACTACTGCTACTACTACAACTACTACGACAACTACTACTAAAGTTGCTCCTACAACTGCTGCTACTACTATAGTTGCTACCATAATTGTTGCTACTACTATAGTCGCTACTGTTATTATTACTACTACTACCGGTGTTGCTACTACTACTACGACTGCTACAACAACTACTAATACTACTACTGCTGCTGCTACTACCACTACTACTGCTACTCCAACTAATACTACTATAGCTACTACAATTACTGCTACTACTAGTATTACTAATACTACTATTGCTACTACTACTACTGCTGCTACTACTGCTACTAGCACTACTACCACTTCTACTTCTATTATTACTTCTACGACTACTACTGCTGTTGCTACTACTACTGCTGCTGCTACTACGGTTACTATTGCTATTACTGCTACCACTTGTTCGACTGCCACTACAACTACTACTCAAGCACACTACTGCTACAACTATTACTATTGCTACTACTTCTACTACTGCTCTATTGCTACAATAACAACAACAACCACTATTAATGCTACTACTGCTGCCACTACTACCACAGCTGCTACAACTAATTTGACTGCCACTAAAATTACTACTGCTACTACCACTACTTCCACTATGACTACTACTATTGCTACTATTGCTACAACAACAACAACTACTACTACAACTACTTCTACCACTACTCCTACTCTTGCTACTCCTATTACTACTATCCATCTAATTCTACTACTACTTCTAGTACTACTACTACTACCAATAGTACTACTACTTCTACTACTACTACCACTACTACTACAACTCCTATTGTTACTACTACTCCTCCTCCTCCTCCTCCTGTTACTACTACCGGACTACTACTCCTACTACTACGACAACAACTACTACTACTCCTATTACTACTATTACTACTACAACCACTACTACAATTAATACTGCCACTCATACTATTATTTTTACTTCTACTACAGTGGCTACTACTACTATTAATACTACGATTGCGAATGCCACTCCTACTACAGTGAACGTGAATACCATGACTACTTCTACAATAATTGCTACTACTGTTGCTGCTGTTGCTGATATGCTACTACTACTACTACTACCACCACTACTACTACTACAACAACAACAACTACAACTAACATAAATACTGCTACAACTACGACTGCTACTACAACAACGATTGTTACAGGTACTAGTACTACTACTACTACTACTCCTATTATTACTACTACTACTATTACGACAACTACAACTATTGCTATTGCTACTGCAACAACTACTAAAACTTCTCCTACTACCACTACTACAACTCCTGTTGCTACTACTACTAGTACATCTACTACTACTACTGCTACTACTGTTGCTACTACTACTGTCACTACTACCAGTACTACTGCTTCTATAGTAGCTATAACTACTCCTACTGCTACTCCTACTATAGCTACTACTTTTACTACTACAACAAGAAGAAGAAGAAGAAGAACAACAACAACAACAACTACTACTACTACTATTACTACTCCTGTTGCTACTACTCCTCCTCCTACTACTACAATGACTACTATGACTACTACTACTACTACTACCTATACCACCACTACTACTACTGCAACTCAAGTTACACCACTATTACAACAACTACTGCTACTACAACAATAACTCCTACTACTATTACTACCACGACATCAACAACAACTACTACAATTACTATTTCTACTAGAACAACTACAACTGCTACCACTACTACTACTACTACTACTACTACTATAACTATAACTACAACAACTGCTGCTGCTGTTACTACTACTACTACAATTGGTACTACTTCAACTACTGTTACTATTTCTACTCCTACTCCTAAACAACTCATACAATTACTTCAGCTATTGGTATTACTACTTCTACTACTACTCACATTACTAGTATTGTTACTACGACTACCACTACCACTACTACTACTACTACTTCAGCTACTACTACAATTGCTTCTACTACTATTTCTGCTACTGGTACAACTGCTACTACTACTTTTACAGCTACTGTTACTACCTCTACTACTGCTAATACAACAACTACTACTACACTACTACTATAACTAATACAACAACTGCGACTATAACTACTATTAATTCTACCACTACTACTACTACTACAACTACTATAACTACTCCTACTATTACTACTACTACTACAACTACTCCTTCTGTTGCTATTACTACTACTACTACTATTACTACTACTACTACTACTATTACTGCTACTAGTACTCCTAATGCTAGTAGAAGCACTACTACTTATACTACTACTACTACTGCTACTGCTGCTACATATTCTGCTGCTACTACTACTGAAACTGCTACTACTACTACTACTACTACTACTACTACTACTACTACTACAACTACAACTACTGCTACTAGTACTACAGTGACTCCTCCTCCTACAACTACAACTACCAATACTACTCCTACTAATGCTACTACTAATGTGAGTACTACTACTACTACCACTACTACAACAACTACTACTATACTACTTCTACTACTACTACGACTACTACTACTACAACTACTTATACTACGACTACTACTGTTGCTAATACTACTAGTACTACTATTACTCATACTACTAGACCTATTACTACTAATACCACTTCTACTACTACTATTACTCCAATTACAACTACTACTACTATAACTACTTATGTTGCTATGACTACTAGTAGTACAACTACTACTCTTACTACTACTATTATTGCTCCTCCTCCTACTACTACTAGTACTGCTACTTCTACCACCACTATTGCTACTACTACTATTCCTACTCCATTAATACTACTCCTACTATTACTACTACTTCTACTATTACTGCTGCTGCTACTACTACTACTACTACTACCGCTACTGCTACTACCACTACTGCTACTCCTACAACTACTACTACTACTGCTACTATTGCTACTACTGCAACTACGGCTAGTACTACTACTATTGATACTACCACTAATGCTACTACTACTCCTATTGGTACTACTATTGGTACTACTATTGGTACTACTACGACTATAGCTACTGTTGGTACGACTACTAATGCTACTACTACTCCTATTACTACTACTACTACTACCTCTCCTATTACTACTAATGTGCTGCTAATGTGCTACTACTACTACTACTACTACTACAATAACAACTACAACTACAACTAATATTCCTACTCCTACTACTATTACTATTGCTGCTACTACGATTATTACTAGTACTATTACTACTACTCCTACTACTACTACTTCAACTTTGACTGTTACTACTACTTCTGCTGATGCTGCTCCTACTGCTGATGCTATTGCTACAACTATTAGTACTACTACTTCTAGTGTAACTATAACAACTACTGCCACTACTACTATTGCTACTACTACTACGACTGTTGCTACTACTACTAATAATAATAATACTACCACTACTGTTACTATGACTATTGCTACTTCTACTAATGCTACTACTACTACTACTACTACAACTACTGCTGTTGCTACTACTACTACTGCAAATGCTACTAATATTACTACTACTACTGATACAACTACTACTAGTACTACTACTACAACTTCCACTACTACTACTTCTGCTACAACTACTACAGCTACTACTACTGCTACGACTACTACTACTACTAACTACTACTACCACTACTATTATTACTGATACTACTGATATTGCTACTACCACTACTACTATTACTACTGCTACTACAAACTACTGCTACTACTACTTCTACAACTGTTACTGGTACTAGTGCTACTACTACTACTGCTACTACTACTACTGCCACAGCTGCTGCTGCCACTTCTACTATTACCTCTATTGCTGCTGCTGCTACTACTAATACTACTCCTATAGTTACTACTATTGCTACTACAGCAATTGCCACTACCATGACAACTACAACTACTACTATGGCCACTGTAATGTATACTTCAACTATAACTACTACTACTATTATTATTACTACCACTGTTACTACTACTTCTACTACTGCTATAGCTATTGCTTGTACTATAACTACTGAAACTACAATGACTGTGATAACTGCTACGACAAGAAGTACCACTATTAGCACTGCTAATGCTTGAACTACCACTTCTCATACTACTGCTAGTACTACAGCAACGGTTGCTTCTACTACTATTGCTGCTACTACTACACCTACTACTACCACTACGACTACTACTACTTCTATTACTACTCCTACTACTATTCCTGCCAACACTACTACTACTACTGCTACTGCTACTACTATTACTACTTCTAATACTACTATTACTGTTGCTACTACTTCTTCTGCTACTGCTAGGCCTCCTACCACTACTACTGCTACTACTGCTACTTATGCTACTACTACTATTGCTACAACTGCTACTACCTCTACTACTACAACTATTACTACTACTACTATCGCTACTGCTCCAACTGCTGCACCTGCCACCACTACCACTACTACTACATCTTCCACTGCTACTACTACTACTACTACTAATACTTTTGCTATTGCTACTATTGCAACAATTACTACTATTGCTACAACTGCTGCTACTGTTACTACGACTACTACTACTATTACAACCACTATAGCTAGTTTAGCTATTACTATGACTACTACTATGACAATAATAATTGCTACCACTACTACTACTACTATTGCTACTACTGCAACTGCTACTAGTATCGCTACTTATGATACTACTACCACTACTACCACTGCTGCTACTACTTTTTCTACTACTACTGCTACTGCTACTACTACCAAAACTACTACTGCAGCTACTACTGATACTAGAACTACTGCTGCTACTAGGACTACTAGTACAACAAATACTGCTACTACCACTACAATTGCTACTATAACTAGTACTCTTACTATTACTGCTGCTACTAGTACTACTACTATCGCTACTGCTACTACATCTACAACTACTACTGTTATTGCCGCTACTAGGACTACTATTAATACTCCTACTACTAGTACTGCTAACGCAGCTACTGGTGCAATTAGTACTAATATTACTACAACTATTCGTAGTAGTACTACCACTACTATTACTACTACTACTACTACTACTACTACTATTATTATAATTACTATTGCTACTACTACAATTACTATTACTACTATTACTACTATAGCTACTACTACAACTACTATTACTACTACTACTATTACTTCTACTTCTACTACTAGTATTACTACTATCACTACTACAGTAACTACTACTACTACTATTACTACCACTACTACTATTACTACTACCAATACTACTTCGACTACTGCTACTACTATTACTACTACTACTACTACTACTACTACTACTACTACTACTACTACTACAACTTCTCCAATAATAACAACAACTACTACATCTCCTACAACTACTACTTCACAAACTACTACTAGTGCTACTACTACTACTACTACTACTACTACTTGTACTACTTGTAGTACTTCTGCTACTGCTACTGCTAATACTACTACTGCTACTGCTACTACTTCTAGTACTACTGCTACTACTACTACTACTGCTACGGCTACTACGACTACTTATCATACTACTACTACTAATACAACAACTGTGATTATTATTATGGCTATAGCTACTGCTACTGCCACCGCTACTACGGCTACTTATCATGCTACAAATACTCTAGCTACTACAACTTCTACTACTACTACTGCTGATACAACTACTACTACTTCTACTACTGCTACAATTGCTACTACTACTATTGTTGCTACTACTACTGCTACTATGACTACTTATCATACTACAACTACTACAACAACTACTACTGCTTCTACTATTACTTCAACTACTGCTACTACTACTCCTAATACTACTACCCTTGCTACTACTACTATTGCTACTACTACAACAACTGGTATTACTAGTACTGCTGCGATTACTGGTACTACTGCTACTACTGCTACTTCTGATGCAGCTGCCACTCTTGCAACTACAACTACAACTACTACTATTACTATAGCTACTACTACTGCTACTAATTTGGATACTATTATTTCTACTAATACTGCTACTGCTATTGCTAGTACTAGTACTACTACTATTTTAACTGCTACTACTACTACTACTACTACCGGTTCTACTATTGCCACCAACTCTACTACTGCTTCTACAACTACAACCCTTACTACAACACTTACTACAACTTCAACCATTACTACTACTACTATTTCTAATATGACTACTACTGCTACTACGGTTACCGTCGCCGCTATTGCTACTGCTACAACTACAACAACTACTACTACTATTGTAGCTACTACTGCTATTGCGACTACTATTTCTGCTACTCCTGCTACTACTGCCACTACTACTATAGCTATTACTACTACTAATATAGTTACTACCACCACTACCACTACTACTACTATAACTATTACGATGACTACTATGATTACTACTACTACTTCTACAAGCACAACAACAACAACTACTACTACAAAGACTTACTATTACTACTACAGGTACTACTACTATACTACTGCTCCTAATACTAGTACTACTACTATAAATACTTGTACTGCTACTACAAGTACTTACTACTGCTACTAGTACTACTATTACTACTATAATAACAACAACAACTACTACTCCAACTACAACAACTACTACTACTACTTCAGCAACTACTACTACTACCACTCCTACTCCTAGTACTACTATGACTACTACTACTAGTATAATAACAACAACAACTACTACTACTACTACTACTACTACTACTACTACTATGACTACTACTCCTACAACTACTGCTGCTTTTGCTTGCACTATTCCTACTAGGACCATTACTACTATGACTACTACAAATACTACTATTGCTACTACTACAACTACTATGCTGCTATTATCGCTACTACTACTAATGCTAAGATGACTATGACTACAGCTACCACTACAACAAATACTACTACTATTAGTTATTTTACCACTACTACTACTACTGCTGCTGTTGCTACTATTGTTATTGACACCAATACATTTCCACTTCTGCTACTACTATGACTACTGCTACGACTACAACTTCTGCCACTAGAGCTACTGTTACTATTGCTACTAATTCTTCTACTGGTAGTAGTACTAGTGCTACAACTACTTCCACTACTGCTGTCACAACTCCTGCTACTATTCTTACTAAAGCAACTACTCCATCAGTAGTTAGTAATACTACTACTATGGCTGCTACAACTACTAATGCTTCTACTACTACTGCTGCTGCATCTGCAACTACTGCTTCTACTACTAATACTATTGCTACAACTACTATTACTACTACTACTATAAATACTTGTACTATTGTTGTTGCTATTACTACTACTGCTACAACTACTGCTACTACTACTACTGCTGCTGTAGCAACTACTACTACTGTTGTGCTTATTGCTACTGCTAATACTACTACTCCTTCTGCAACTACTACTATTACTAATACTTCCACTACTACTACAACAACTACTGCTACTACTAATACTACTACAAAAGCAACAATAATAATAACTACTACTAGTACTACTCGTGCAACTTCTTCTACTGCTCCTTCTGCTATTGCTACTACTACTACTACTATAACTGCTACTACTACTACTACTATAACTGCTTCTACTACTATGACTTATACTACTACTACTACTACCACTACTGCTACTACTCCTGCAACTACTACTATTGTGACTACAATAATTCCTACTACTTCTACTACTACTACTACTATAGCTGCTCCTACTATTACTACTACTACTACTACAACTACTATTGCTAATACTACTACTACTACTACTATTGTCGCTACTACTACTACTCCTAATTCTACAACTACTGCTCATACTACTACTGCTAATACTATGGCAACTGCTACTATTATTGCTACTACTACTCTAGCTACTTCTGTTGCAACTATAACTGCTACTACTGCTATTACTATTTTTGCTCCTACTACTACTGCTGCTAATACTACTACAATTGCTACTACCATGGCAGCTGCTACTAGCACTGCTACAACTACTGGTACTACTACTGTAGCTAATACTTCTACTACTACTACTAGTACTATGACCACAAGTATTCCTACTATTTCAACTACAACTACTACTAACACTACTGCTACAGTTGCTACTACTACTGTTGCTACTACTACTACTACTATTGCTATTACTACTACTGTTGTGCTACTACTACTACTAATAATAATACTACTATTGTGCCACTACTATTGCTACTTTTACTATAACAACTTTTGCTATTACATCTGCTACTACTACTACTACTACTTATTCTGCTACCACTTGTGCAACTATTAATGCTACTACTAACACTACAACAACTACTATAAGTACTATAACTACTATAACTACCACAACTGCTACTACTGCTATAACTACTATTACAAATTGTGTGATTACCCCAGGCACTACTATAGCTACTACTACTACTAGTACAATAATAACAATAACAACTACTACTGCTGCTGCTGCAACTACTAGTACTACTACTATGCTACTGCTATTGCTACTACTACACCTACTACAACAACTACTACAACAACTACTACTACTATTACTACTACAACAACTATTTCTGCCGCTATAATGATTATTGTGACTAGTGGTAGTAGTAATAGTAGTAGCAATGGCAGTCATAGTTGTAGTGACAAAAGTAGTAGTATAGCAGTAATAGTAGTCATATTAGTAGTAATAGTAATAGTAGTAATAGTAATACTAGTAGTAGCAGTAGTAAAAGTAGTAGAAATAGTGTTAATAAGAGTAGCAATAGTGGTTTAACATAAGTAGTCACAGTAGTAATAGTAGTAGGAAAAGTAGTAGTAGTAGTAGAAGTAGTAGTAGTAGTCAGTAGTAGTATTACTAGTAGTAGTAGCTATAGTAGCAGCAATTATAGTAGTAATAATAGTAACAATAATTACAATAGTAGTAGTAGTGTAGCAGTCATAGTAGTAGTAGTAGTAGTACTAATAGTAGCAATAGTAGTATGAATAGTAGTAGTCATTGTAGTATTAGTATCAATAGTAGTAATAGTAGTATTAGTAGTAGCCATAGTAGCAGCAGAGGTGGTAGTAGTAGGAGGAGAAGTAGTAATAGCCATAGCAATAGCACTCATAGTGGTAGTAGGCGGAGTAGCAGTAGTATTAGTAGTAGAAGTAGTAGTTTGGGTAGTAGTAGTAATACCAATAATTGCATTACTCGCAATAGTAGCGGAAGTAGTTGTAGTAGTAGCAGTTGTAGCAATTGTAGCAATAGCAGAAGTAGCCGTAGTAGTAGAAGCAGCAGAATTAGTCACAGCAGCAGTAGCAGCAGTAGTAATTATAGTAGGAGGCGTAGTAGTAGTAGTAGTAGTAGGTTTATGAGTAGTAGTAGTTGTAGTAGGAGCAGGGATGGGAGTGGTAGTAGTAGTAGTAATAGTAGTAGTAGTAGTAGTAGTAGTAGTAGTAGTAGTAGTAGTAGTAGTAGTAGTAGTAGTAGTATTAGTAGTAGTAGTATAGTAGGAGTAGTAGTCGTAGTAGTAGTAGTAGGTCGTCGTAATTAGTAGTAGTCACAGTAATTATTAGTTGTAGTAGTGTAGGAGTAGCAGCAGTAGCAGAAGTTAGTCTTAGTAGTAGTAGTAGGAGGAGGAGGAGGAGGAGGAGGAGGAGGAAGAGTAGTAGTAGTAGTAGTAGTAGTAGTAGCAGCAGCAGCAGTAGTAGAAGCAACAACAACAAAAGCAATTGTAGTTAATAGGGGTAATTGCAATAGCAACAGTCGTAGTAGTAGTATTAGTAATGTATTATTAATAGTAGTAATAGTAGTTGTAGTAGTACCAGTTATACTAGTAATAGAAGTAGTATTAGTAATAGTAGTAGCAGCAACAACAACAACAACAATAGTAGTAGTAATAATATGAGGAGGAGGAGTAGTAGTAGAAGAAGCTAAAGAAGAACAAGAGGAAGCAATAGTAGTATTAGTAGTAGTAGTAGTAGTAGTAGTAGTAAAAGTAGAAGTCGGAATAAGAGTAGGAGCAAAAGTAGTAGTCAAAGTACTAGTAGTAGTTGTAGTTGTAGTCATAGTAGTAGTAGTAGTGGTTGTTGTAGTAGGAATTGGAGTAGTAGTAGTTGCAGTGGGTGTAGTAGTAGTAGTAGCAATCAAAGTAGTAATAGTTATAGGTGTAGAAGCAGAAGTAGTAGCAGCAACAATAGGAGTAGTAGTAATAGTAGTAGGAAACATAGTTGTTGTAATATTAGTAGTAGCAGTAGGAGTAGGTATAGCAGTAGTAATAGTGGAAGCACTAGCAGCAGCACTAGTAGTAGTTAAAGTTGTAGCAGCAGTGCTTCGTGTAGTAGTAGTATGAGTAGCAATGAGAATTGTAGTAGTAGTAGTAGCAACAGCAGTGGTAGTAATAGTATTAGTTGTTGGAGTAGTAGTAATACTAGCAGTAGTAGATATAGTAGTAGTACTAGTAGTTGCACCAACAGAAGTAGCAACAGAAGTAGTAGTAGTTGCAGCAATAGAAGTAGCAACAGTAGACTAGTAGTTGGAGCAGTAGTCGTAGTAGTAGTATTGGTGGTAGTAGTAGTAGTGGAACTAGTAGTAGTAGCAACAACAGTAGTAGTAGTTGCAAAAGTTATGGCTGTAGTAGTAGTAGTAGTGGTAGTATTCGCAGTAGTAGCAGTATTAGTGGTAGCAGCTGTTGTACCAATATTAGTAGTTAAAGTAATAGTAGTAGTAGTACTATTAGAGGTAGTAGTATTAGCAGCAGTAGTAGTAGTATTAGCGATAGCAGTTGTAGCAGCAGCAGTAGTGTTAGTGGTAGTAGTGGCTATAGTAGCGGTAGTAGTTGTAGAAGTAGTTGTAGCAGTAGTAGCAGCAATAGCAGTAGTAGAGGTAGTAGTAGTAGTAGTAGTAGCAGCAATATGAGTAGTAGTGGTGGTAGCAATATGAGAAGTTGTAGCAGTAGTAGTAATAGCAGCAGTCTTAGTGGTCAGACAAGGAGTAGCAATTGCTATTATGGGAAAAGTCATAGTAGTAGTAGTTGGAGTAGTGAAAGTTATAGCCGTAGTTGTAGTAATAGTAGTAGTCATAGTTGTAGTAGTAATAGTTATAGTAGCAGTAGTGCAGTAGTAGAAGAAGTAGTAGTAATAGTCGTAGTATTAGTCATAGTTGTTGTATCTACAGTATTAGTAGCAGTAGCAGTAGTACCAGAAGTAGTAGTACTAATAGTAGTAGTAGTGGAAGTATAGCAGTAGTACAAGTAGTAGTAGAAGTGGTAGTTGTAGCAGAAATAGTAGTAGCAGAACCAATAGTAGTAGTAGAAGTAGTACCGGTATAGTTGTTGTAGTAGTAGAAGCAACAACAGCAGTAGTCATAGTAGTAGTAGGAGGAGAAGCACTAGTAGTAGTAGTGGTTGTTTTAGTGGTAGTAGAAGTAGTAGCAATAGTAGCATTAACAGCCACAGTAGAAGTAGTAGTTGTAGGAGGAGTTGTAGTACCCGTCGTAGTAGTCATAGTTGCAGCAGCAACAACAGTAGTAGCAATAGTACGAGTAGTAGTAGTAGCATTAGTAGTAGCCGAAGTAGTAGTGGAAGAAGTACTAACATCAATAATTGTAGTAGCAGTAGCAGTAGTTGTAGTAGTAGTAGCAGCTATAGCAGTAGTTGTAGAAGTAATAGTAGTAGAAGTTTTAGTAGTAGTAGTAGTAGAAGCAGTGGTAGTAATAGCAGAAGTTGTAGCAGCAGTCAAAGTAGCATCATGTGTTGGAACCGAAGTAGCAGCAATAGTAGGATAAATAATAGAAGTAGTAGTAGTACAAGTAGCATTTGTAGCAGTAGTAGTACTAGTACTAGTAGTAATAGCAGCAGTGGTAATAGCTTTAGCAGTAATAATAGTAGAAGTTGGAGCACTAGTTGCATTAGTAGTATAGTAGTAGTAGTTGCAGCAGTGGTAGAAGTAGTTGTAGTAGTAGTAATTATATTAGTAATAGAAGTAGTAGTAGCAGTAGTAATTTGGGTAGTAGTAGTGCTTCTAGTAGCAGCGGTTGTAGTTGTAGCAATAGCAGTAGTAGTAGTGGTAGTAGTAGTAGAAGTAGTAGTAGTTGTTGGAGTAGCATTAGGTGCAACAACCGAAGTTGTAGCAGTAGTAGCAGTTGGAATAATAGTAGTACTTGTAGCAGTAGCAGTTGGAGTAGTAGTAGTAGTAATACAGGAGCAGGAATAACTTTAGTAGTTGTAATAGCTTTAGTAGCAGTAATAGTAGTAATTGCAGCAATAGTAGTAGTTGTACTTTTGTTAATAATAGTTGTAAAAGTAATAGTAGTAGTAGTGGTAGTAGTAGTACTAATAGTAGTAGTAGAAGTAGTAATCGTAGTAGAAGTAGTAATCGTAGTAGCTGTCATAATTATAGTTGTAGAAGTAGTAGTATTAATAATAATACTAGTAGTAGCAACAATAGTATTAGTAGGAGTAGCAGTAGTAGCAACAGTAATAGCTGTAGTAGTAGTAGTAGTATTAGCAGTAATAGTAGCAAGAGTATTAGCGGTAGCACTAGTAGTACAAGCAATAGCTACAATGGTCACAGTAGTAGCAGTAGCAGTAGCAGTTGAAGTAGTAGTACTAGTAGTGGTACTAAGAGTAGCAGTTGTAGCAGTTGTAGTAGTTGTAGTAGTAGTTGTTGTTATTTTTATACCAATAGTATTTGTTATAGTAGTGGCAGTAGTTGCAATTATAGTAGCAGATGTAGTAGCAGCAGTGCCAGTAGTGGTAGTAGCAGAAGTAGTCGCAGTAGTAGTAGCAACAGTAGTAGTTGCAGTAGTAGTAGCAATAGAAATAGTAGAAGTAGTAGTATTAATAGCTATAGTAGCAACATTAGCAGTAGCAGTGTTAGTGCTAGTTCTAGTTGTATTAGTAGTAGTAGTAGCAGCAACAGTAGTAGTAGTAGTTGTAGTAGCAGTCACAGTAGTAGTAATAGTAGTAGTAGTAATAGTCGTATTACTACCTGTAGGAGCAATACAGTAGTAGTAGTAGTGGTGGCAACAGTTGTAGCAGTAGTAGCAGTAACACTAATAGTTGTAGCAATAGGAGGAGTAGTAGTAGTGGAAAGAGCAGTAATAGTCGCAACAGTAGCAGTAGCAACAGTAGCAGTAGTTGCATTAATAGTAGTAGTGGTAGTAGTACTACTAGTAGCAGTAGTGGTTGTAGTAGTAGTAGAGGTGGTAGTAGTAGTTGTAGTAGTCGTAGTAGTTGTAGTAGTAGCAGCAGCAGCAGTAGTAGTAGTAGTAATAGTAGTAGTCGTAGTAGTGGTAGTAGTAGTGGTAGTAATGGGAGTAGTAGTACGAATACATACACAAGAAGGAATAGTAGTTTGAGGAGGAGTAGTAGTAGTAGTAATAGTAGGAGTAGTCATAGTAGTAGTAGTTATTGTAGTAGGAGTAGCAGTAGCTATAGTGGAGGTCATAATAGGAATAGTAATAGTAGTTGTAGTAGTTATTATTGCAGTTGTAGTAGTAGTAGTAGTAGTAATTGTAGCAGCAGTCGTGGGAATATTTCTCGTAGTAGTAGTAGTAGTTGTTGTTGTTGTTGTGCTAGTAGTAACAGTAGTAGTAGTAGTAGTAGTCATAATAATAGTAGTTGTAGCAGTAGTGGTAATAGTATTAGTAGTAATAATAGTAATAGTAGTAGTACTAGTAGTAGTTGGAGGAGGAGTAGTAGTTGCAACAGAAGTAGTAAAAGTAGAAGCTACAAAAGCAATAGTAGTAATAATAGTAGTAGTAGGAGGAGGAGGAGGAGTTGTAGTAGTACAAGTTGTAGTAGTGCTAGTAGAAGTAGTAGCCGTAGTGGTAGAAGAAGAAGAAGAAGAAGAAGAAGTAGTAGTAGTAGTAGTAGTAGTAGCAGAAGCAATCGTAGTAGTAGTAGTAGTAGTACTAGCAGTAGTTATTGTAGTCGGGGTAATAGTAGTCGTAGTAGAAGTAGGAACAAAAGTAGTAATAGCTGCAGTAGAAGTAATAAGAGTTGTAATAGTAGTAGTTGGAGTAATAGTAGGGGAAGCAGTAGAAGTAGTACTAGTAGTAGTAGTAATAGTAGTTATAGTAGAAGTAGCTGTAGGAGTAGTAGTAGTACTAGCAGTAGCAGTAGTAGTAGCAGTAGCAGTAGTAGAAGTAGTAATAACAGCAGTAGTAGGAGTATTAGTAGTAGTAGGAGTATTAGTAGCAGCAGTAGTAGCATTCGGAGCTGTAGCCGTTATAGTTGTAGTAGTTATAGTAGTAGAAGTTGTACTAATAGTAGTAGTAGCAGTAGTAGTGATAATAATTGTTGTAGAAATAATTATAGTTATAGTAGGAGTTGTAGTAGTAGTCGTAGTAATAGTGGTTGTTGTAGTTGGAGCATTAGGTGTAGTAGTGGTAGTAGTAGTAGTAGTATTAGTAGTAGTAGTTGTAGTAGTCATAGTACTAAAGTAAAAGTAGTAGTAGAAGTAGTTATTGTCATGGTAGTCGTAGTAGCCATAGTAGTAGTAGTAGTAGTAGTAGTAGTAGTAGTAGTAGCAGTAGTAGTCCTAGTAGTAGTAGTGGTGGCCGTTGTTGTAGTAGTAGCAACAGTAGCCGTAGTAGCAGTAGTAGCAGTAGTTGCTATTGTTGTTGTTGTTGTAGCAGTAGTAGTAGTCATAGCAGGAGTAGTATTAGTAATAGTAGTAGTATTAGTTGCAGTAGCAGCAGTAGAAGTAGTTATTGTCATAGTAGTAGTTGTAGTTGTAGTAGTAGTAGTAGCAAGCGCAGCTGTAGTAGCTACAATAGTTGTAGTAGTGGAAGTGGCAGTAGTGGTAGTAGTAGTTGTACCAGTAGTGGTAGTAGTAGTAGTAGTAGTAGAAGTAGTAGTAGCAGTAGTAGTAGCCGCATAAGTAGGAGTAGTAGTAGTAGCAGTAGGAGTGGTAGAAGTAGTAGCAGTAATACTAGTAAAAGTAGTAGTAGTTGTAGTAGGAGTAGCAGTAGTAGCAGTAGCAATAGTAGTAGTATGAGTAGTATAGCAGCAGCAGTAGTTGTCGTAGATGTAGTACTAGTAGCATCAGCAATAGTTGTAGTAGTAGTAGTTGTAGGAGCAGCCGTAGTAGTAGAAGTAGTGGTAGTAATAATTGTTGTAGCTGTAATAATAGGGGTATTAGTAGTAGTTGTAGCAATAACTGTCGTAGGACTAGCAGTCATAACAATAGAAGTAGTAGCAATAATAGTTGTAGTTGTAGTATGAGTATTAGGAACAGCAACGACAACTATAGTTGTAGTAGTAGTAGGAGGAGGAGGAGAAGGAGGAGGAGGATTTGTAGTAGTATAAGTTGTAGTAGTGCTAGTAGAAGTAGTATTAGTTATAGTAATAGTTGTTGTTGTTCTTGTTGTAGTTTTAGTACAAGTTGTACGAGTAGTAGTAGTAGTGGTAGTTGTTGTTGTCCCAATAGTTGTAGTTGTCATAGTAGTAGTTGTAGCAGAGGTTGGAAAAGTGTTAGTAGTAGTAGTTGTTGTTCTTGTTGTTGTTGTAGTAATAGTGGTAGTAGTAGTAGCAGTAGCAATCATAGTAGTAGCAGCAGCAGTAGTAGTAGTGGTAGTTACAGTAGCAGGGGTAATAGCAGTCGTAAGTAGAAGTTGGAGTAGTGGTAGTAATAGCAATAGTAGAAGTAGTAAGAGTTGTAGTAGTAGTTATAGGAGTAATAGTAGGTGTGGCAGAAGAAGTAGTACTAGTAGTAGTAGTAATAGTAGACATAGTAGAAGTAACAGTAGTAGCAATAGCAGTAGTAGAAGTAGTAATTACAGTAGTAGTAGTAGTAGTATTAGTAGTAGTAACAGTAGCATTCAAAGCAGTTCCTGCTACAGTAGTAGTAGTAGTGGTAATAGTAGTAGAAGTTATACTAATAGTAGTAGTAGCAGTAGTAGTAATAATAATAGCTGTAGAAATATTTATAGTTGCAGTTGTTATAGTGGCAATAGTAGTAGTAGTTGTTGTTGTAGTAGTTGTAGTAGTCATAGTACTAGAAGTAGCAGTAGTCGTTGTTGGTATAGTCGTAGTAGTAGTAGTAGTAGTAGTTGTTGTTGTTGTTGTTGTTGTAGTCCTAGTAGTAGTTGTAGTCCTAGTAGTAGTAGTAGTAGCTATCGTTGTAGTAGCAATTGTAGTAGTAGTTGCTAATGTTGTTGTTGTGGTAGCAGTAGTAGAAGTAGTTATTGTTGTAGTAGTGGTAGTAGTAGTAGTGGCAGTAGTAGTAATGCCAGTAGTGGCGGTAGTAGTAGTAGTGGTAGTAGTAGTAGTAGTAATAGTAGTAGTAGTAATAGAAGTATTAGTAGTAGCAGTAGTGGTAGTAGTAATAGTAGTTGTAGTGGTCATTGTAGTAGTAGTAGGAGGAGGAGCAGGGTTAGGAGTAGGAAGAGTAGTAGGAGCGACAGTAGTAGTAGTTGGAGCAGTAGGTGTTGTAGTGGTAGAACTAGCTGGAACAACAACAACAGTAGCAGTAGCAGTAGAAGTAGTAGTACTAGTAACTGTAGTAGTACTAGTAGTACTAATAGTCCTACGAGTAATTATCGTAGTAGTAGTAGTGGTAGTAGCAGTTTTAGTAATAACAGTAGTACTAGCAGTACTAGTATTAGTTGTAGTAGTTATTGTTGTTGTTGTTGTAGTAGTTGTAGTAGTCATGGTAGGAGTAGTTGCTAGATTTGTAGTAGTGTTAGTAGTAGCAATAGTAGTAGAAATAGTAACAATAGCAGCAACAGTTGTAGTAGTAGTATTAGTAGTATTAGTAGTAGTAGTAATAGCAGTAGTTGTAGTAGTAGTCGTAGTAGTGGTAGTTGTAGTAGTTGTTATTGTTATAGCAGTAGTTGTAGAAGTGGAAGCAGTAGTAGTAGTTATAGTACGGTTAGGAATTGGAGTAGGAGTAGGAGTCGTAGTAGTAGTAGTTGTTGTTGTTGTACTAGTAGTAGTAGTAGAAATTATTGTAGTAGTAGTACTAGTAGGAGGTGGAGGAGTAGAAGTAGTAGTAGTAGGAGTACTAGTAGTAGTAGCAGCAGTCGTAGTAGAAGTAGTAGTGGCAGTAGTAGTAGTAGTAGTAGTAGGAGTAGTAGTAGTTGTAGCAATAGTAGTAGTTGTAGAAGTAATAGTAGCAGTAGTAGTAGTATTAGTAGTAGGAATAGTAGTAGTTGTCGGAGTTGTAGTTGTGCTAGTGGCAATAGTTGTAGTAGAAGTGTAGTAATAGTAGCAATAGTAGTAGTAGTAAAGGTAGTAGCAGTAGCAGTAGTAGCGGTGGCAATAGTACTTTTAGTAGGAGTAGTTGTTGTTGTCATATTAGTAGTAGTTGTAGTAGCAGTAGTAGTTGTTGTCATAGTATTACTAGTAGCAGGAGTAGTTGTAGTAGTTATTATTGTTGTAGTTGTAGTTACAATAGTAGTAGTAGCAAAAGTAGTAGTAGTAGTAGCAGTAGTGGTTGCTGTAATAGATGTAGCAGTAATAATAGTAATTCCAATAGCAAATGTAGTAGTAGGTGTAGTTTTAGAAGTAGGAGTTGGTGTACGCATAGTATTAGAAGCAAAAGTACTAGTAGTAGTAGCTGTAGGACAAGGAGGAGGTGGATTAGTAGTAGTAGTAGTAGTAGTAGTACTAGTAGTAGTAGTAGTCGTAGTAGTTGTTGTTGTTGTTGTCGTTGTAGTGGTAGTAGTACTAGAAGTACTAGTAGTAGTAGTGGTAGTAGTAGCAGCCGCAGCAGTAGCAACAGCAGTAGTAGTAGTAGTAGTAGTAGTAGTGGTAATAGTCGTAATAGGAGTAGGTGTAGGAGTAGGAGTAGTAGTAGGCGAAGAAGCGATAGTAGTAGTAGGAGGAGGAGGAGTAGAAGGAGTAGCAATAGAAGTACTAGTAGTATTAGCCCTAAAAGCAGAAGCAGTAGTAGTAGTACGCCTAGTAATAATAGTAGTACGAGTAGTAGTAGTAGCATTGGTGTGAGTAGCACTAGTGGTAGTAGCAGCAGTAGTAGTAGTAGTAAGTGTAGTAGAAGCAATAGTACCAACAGTAATAGTAATAGTTGCAGTAGTATTTGTAGTAATAGGTGTAGTGGTAATAGTAGTAGTAACAGTAGTATTAGTAGAAGTAGCAATAGTAGTAGTTGCAGAAGTAGTAGAAATAGTAGTAGTTGAAGTAGTAGTAATACTAGTAGAAGTTGTTCTAGTTATACTTATAGCAGTAGTACTAGTAGTAGGAGTACAAGTAGTAGTTGTAGCAGTAGTCGTAGTAGTAGTCATAGTAGTTGAAGTACTAGTAATAGTTATAGTGGAAGTACTCATAATAGTAGTAGTAGTCGTAGCAGTAGTAGTAGTAATAGCAGCAGCAGTAGTAATAGTAGTAATAGGAGTTAAAAGACGCAGCATCAACAGTAGTAGTAGTTGTAGTAGTAGTTGTAGTACTACCAGTAATAGTACTAGTACCCATAGTAGAAGTAGTTGTAGTTGTAGTAGTAGTATTTGTAGTAACAATAGTTGCTGTAATAGGAGTTGGCGTCGCAGTCGGGGTAGTAGTAGGAGCAAGGGTAGCACTAGTAGCAATAGGAGTAGGAGTTGTAGGAGTAGTAGAAGTAGCAATAGAAGTAGTTGCTACAGTAGCAGTTATAGTAGAAGTAGTAATAGTAGCAAGAGCAGCAGTTGCTATAGTAGCGGTAGTAGTAGTAGTAGAAGCAGTAGTGGTAGTAGTAGTAGTGGTAGTTGCAAGAGTAA
>RXID01020724.1:0-87738 GCA_005019695.1 Trichopus zeylanicus subsp. travancoricus | reverse complement strand
AACTGCCCACAAAGAGGTACATACTGCATGCACCAAACAATGCAAAAGGTGAAACTCCATTGCCCCAAATGCAAGCTTATACAGGAGCAACGATATTATATTGCATGGTGCGAGGGAGAAATTGAGCGGCTGATGAAAGAAGTCGAAGGGAGAGCACAGGAGTTAGAAGCAGACCTGCACGAACACTATAAGAAAAAGGGAGAAAAATCGGCAGCAAAACCAGCGGAAGGAAAAAGACATACTAATGTTCTATTCCCAGCAAGTGCAATAGACAGAGCAACCCAGCTCAACTCGGAACCAAGAATGGTAAACAACATGCTCTATAGTATGCTTATTGTACTTGAAATACCAAATCTTCCCAGGTTCCAAGTACAAGCAATACTAGACACAGGAGCTACCACGTGCTGCATTGATGAAGCATCAGTACCACCTGAAGCACTTGCACCAACTAATTGCATCATACAAGTCAACGGAGTCAACTCTCAACAAATGACGAAAAGGAGACTCAAGTAGGGAAAGATGTACATCGGAGGTAGCAGCTTCCAAATCCCCTGCACATACAGTTTCCACATAAAGCCAAAGACTGGAATCCACTTCATTCTTGGATGCAACTTCTTGCGAACTATGGATGGGGGAGTACGTATACAAGGTAATACGGTTACCTTTCATACTACCCCTGTGCAAGCGGAGAAGGCAACAGCTGTGGACAATCTGGAAGAAGCCCTAGTACCAGCAAACGGCACCCCACTGTACAATGCCACTGCCTCGTAGCAGACGGAGCGGGGTGGGAAGTATAGCTACCACTGACCCGTAGCAGGCGGAGCGTGGTGGGAAGTATAGAAGCTAATACAGGAAAGTAGAAGCCTGTTGTACAGTACAGCAGTAGCTATAGCTACGAAATAAGAAGTCAAAGCCTAGCAAGAGGACGAGCCTAGCCAAAGGACGAGCTACCAGCCTATGACAGCGACGTCTTTTGGAGTCTTCGGTAAAGGCTATGCCTTAGGATATAAAGGCTACGCCTTAGGATAAGATCTCTTTTGGAGTCTTTTGTAAAGGCTACGCCTTAGGATATAAAGGCTATGCCTAGGACAAGACTTCCCTTGGAGTCTTAGGTAAAGGCTATAGGCCTACCCTAGCATAGGTTACTATTATGCTGATGTAAGCGCTTAGCTCATACCACCAGCTGATGTGAGCGCTTACATCACCGTGCCCTCTATAAGAAAGGCCCCTTCCATTGAAATTAGCATCGGAAGAAATTTGAGAAATCCAGTATTGTGGTAATTTAGCAATAAGAATCCGAGAGTTTCTCCATATCTTCTCCTTATTTCTTGTTGCTACTTTCCTCCTTGAAACAGAGCTTCCGCGACCTCGAACACTTCGGCGAGCATCGCCGGCGTTAGGAAGGTCGATTTCTACTACTACTGCTACTACTACTGCTATAACTACTCCTATTGCTGCTGTTACTACTACTACTCCTAATATTGGTACTACTGCTACTACTACTACTATACCTTGCACTACAACTACTACAAATACTACTACAACTGCCACTGCTGCTACTACCACTGCTACTACTACTATTGCTACTACAACTACTACTGCTGCTGCTGCTACAGCTGCTGCAACTCCTACTACTTTTACTGCTATAACTCCTACCACAATAACTACTATTGCTACTACTACTTCTACTACTACTACTACTATCCTTGAAACTAATGCTGCTGCTGCGACCACTACTACTATTACCACTGATACTACTACTACTATTACTACAACTACTACTGCTACTACTGCTACTACTTCAACTACTACTACAACTTCCACTCTTATTATCACTACTACTACTACTTTTGTTGCTTCTTATACTACCAGTCCTACTAGTACTAATAATACTCCTAAAACTACTACTACTACTACTCCAACACCTACTCCTCCTCCTAATACTTCTACTACTACTGCTGCTGCTGCTGCTACTACTTCTACTTCTACTGCCACTACTACAACTAATGCTAATAGTAGTACTACCACTACAACCACTACAACCACAACAACAACTACTACTACTACAACTACTACAACTACTATTGCTACTACTACTATTTCGACTACTAATTCTACTACTGCTACTATGACTACAACTGCTACTTCTACTGCTCCCACTGCTAGTAATGCTAGTACAAATCCTTGTACAACTAATACTCCTACAACAACAATGACAACAACAACTTCTACTACTACTACTACTACTTCTACTACTCTTGTTGAGACTACTACTATTGCTACTACTACTACTTCTACTACTCTTCTTGAGACTACTACTATTGCTACTACTACTACTTCTTCTACTTCTACTACTACTTCTACTACTACTAGTATTATTTCTACTACTATTATTACTATCACTTCTACTACTGCTACTACTACTAACTACCACTACTATTGCAACTGCTACTGTTAGTATAACTACTAATGCTGCTCCTGCTACTACTGCAACTACTACTGCTGCTAATACTACTGCTACTACTACAGCCACAGCTTCTACTACTACTCTAACTACTACTACTACTTCTACTATTACTGCTATTACTACTACTATTTCTACTACTATTGTTGCTACTATTACTAATACTACTGCCACTGCTAGTACGACTACTTCTATTGCTACAGGTACTGCTACTATTGCTACGGGTACTACTACTACAACTTCTATTACCTCAACTACTACTGCTACTACTTCTACTCCTCCTAATACCACTACTACTCCCAACACTCCTATGACTTCTATGACTAGTACTTCAACTACTACACTCCTCCTCCTCCTCCTCCTCCTCCTCCTACTACTACTACTACTACTACCACCACTACTGCTACTACTACTACTATTATGACTACAACAACTGCTACTACTACTTCTACTAGTATTACTACTACTACTACAACTAGTCGCACTAATACTACCACTCCAAACAATCATACTACTACTACTTCTACTCTATTACTAAAGGTACAACTGACACTACAGCAACTACTACTACTACTATGAATTCTGCAACTACTGCTACTTCTACTACTACTATTACTACTCCTACACTTCCTACTGCTACTACTACAAATACTACTACTACTACTACTATTACTACTAGTACTGCTACTACTACTATGATTTACACTACTACCACAACAACTACAACTGTTGTTGCCTCTACTACTTTTACTGCTACTATTACTACTACTACTACTACTAATACTACTACTACTACTACTCCAACTACTACTACTCCTGCTGCAACTCCCACTACTTCTACCACTCTTACTACTACAACCCCTACTCCAACTATTACTGCTCCTACTACTACAACAACAACAACAACTACTTCTAATACTACTACTACTACAACTACTAGTATAATAACTACTACTGCAACTACTTCTACTGCTACTTCTACTACAAAAAGCTACAACTACTAGCACTACTACTACCTCAACTACAGGGACTACAACAACTACAACTACTTCTAATACTGCAACTGCTACTACTACTACTCCTCCTCCTCCTATAGCTGCTATTACTACTCCTACTATTACAACAACTATTACTACTACATCTACTACTAATACTACTGCTTTTACTACAAAAACAACAACTACTACTACTTTTACTACTACTACTACTACTACTACTACTAATATTACTACTGCTGCTACTGCTGCTCCTCCTCCTGCTACTACTACCACTACTACTACTGTTACTACCAAATTAACTACTACTAATACTATTACTTGGTCAACCACTGCCACTACTGCTACAAATACTACTCCTGCTACTACTACGACTACTAAAATTTATACTACTACCACAACAACTACAACTATTGTTGTTGCTACTACTACTACTACTGCTGCTACTAGTACTACTACTACTACTCCAACTACTTCTACAGCTGCTGCTGCAACAACTCCAACTGCAACTCCTACTACTTCTACCACTCCTACTACTACTACAACCCCTACTCCAACTACTACTGTTGCTACTATTACTACAACTAGTACTGCTACTACTAATACTACTACTACTATAAGTATTAGCACGACAACAACTCCTAGTCCTACTACTTCCACTCCTACTACTACTACAACAACTACAACTACTAGCACTACAACTACCTCAACAAAAGGGACTACTACTACTACATCTACTTCTAATACTTCAAATATTACTACTACTACCACTGCTACAGCTGCTACTACTACTCCTACTATTACAACAACAACAACTACTACGACTACTACTACGACATCTACTACTAATAATACTGCTTTCACGACAACAGCAAGTACTACTACTACTACTACCACTACTACTTTTACTACTACTACTACTGCTGCTGATACTATACTTCTACTACTACTCCTACTACTCGAACTACTACTACTCCTAGTCCTACTCCTACTCCTACTACTACTTCTACTACTATTACTCCTACTCCCACTTCTACTACTACTACCACTACTTCTCCTACTACTACTAGTACTACTACTACTGCTACTACTGCTGGTAATACTACTACGGCTAAAGCTAATGCAACTACTGCTACTAATATTGCAACTAAAACTACTACTACTACAACACTTACTGCTTCTGCAACTAATACTTCTGTGCCTACTACTACAACTATAATAAGGACAACTGCTACTATTACTACTAATACTATAACTGTTGCTACAACTATCACTACAACTATTACAATAACTACTATTGCTGCTGATGCTACAGCTACTCCTACTGCTACTACTACTTTAACTCCTCCTCCTCCTCCTCCTCCTCCTCCTACTACTACTACTACTAATATTGCTATAGCTACCACTAATACTACTACTACTACTACTAATACAACTACTACAATAACAACTACTACTATAATAATAACAACAACTACTACGCCTCCTACTAGTACTACTACTATTAAAACTACTGCTACTGCGATGGCTACCACTATCACATCTACTACTACTATTGCTATGGCTACTAGTACTACTACTACTAGTTCTACTACTGCTGTTACTTCTACCACTACTACCACTACTACGACTACTTCTACTTCAGCTACTATTACTACATCTACAACTACTACTATTTCTACTATTGCAAGTGTTCCTAATACTCCTTCTACAACTGTTACTATTACTACAACTGCGACTACTACTCCTATTTCTACTACTATTACTACTACAGCTGCTACAACAATTATTACTTGTACCACCACCACTACTACTACTACTACTACTACTACTACTACTACTACTACTACTACTACTACTACTACTACTACAACTACTACTACAACTACTACCACTATTGCTACTACTAATACTACAATTGCTACTACTATTACAGCTACTGCTCTTACTGCTACTATTAGTTCTACTACAACTATTACTACTACTACTACTATTACTATTGCAACTTCTGCTACTACTATTATTGCTATTGCAACTTCTGCGACTACTACGATTACTATTACTACTACTCCTACTACTACTAGCACTACGACTCCTAATATTACTACTACTACCACTACTCAAACTAGGACTACTTCTACCACTATTTATACTAATACTACTACTTCTACTACCAGAGCATCAACAACAACTACAACTATTACTATGACTACTACTACTACTCTTGCTACTGCTACTACCAATACAATAACAACAACTACTACAACAACTACTACTACTACAACTACTACTACTAATAGTACTACTACTATGACTACTACTACTACTATTATAATGACTACTACTACTACTTCTCCTGCAACTACTATTTCTACTACCACTACTACAACTACTTCTACAACTTCTACAATAAAGCCTATTGCTACAACTACTACTCCTACTACTACAACTACTACTAATACTACTGCTACTATGACTTCTACTACTACTACTACTTCCGTTCCTACAACTACTCCTACTACTACTACTACTACAACTCCTATTGCTGCTGCTGCTGCTGCTACTACTACTACTACTACTACTACTACAACTCCTACTACTACTTCTATAACTACTACGTCTACTACTTCTACTACTACTACTACTACTACTACCACCACCACCACCACCACCACTTCTACAACTATTGCAACAACTACCACTACTACTAAGTACTACCAGCACAACTACTACTGCTATTACTACTTCGTCTTCTACTACTACTTCTACTACTGCCACAACTCTTGCTTCTATAACTAATACTACTACTACTACTACTTGTACTACTACTACTACCATTACTACTAATGGTACTACTACTACTCCAATGACTACTACTTCTACAAGAAGAATTAGTTGCTGCTCCTTGTATTGCTACTACTACTACTCCTGCTATTGCTACCGCTGCTATTACAACTACTACTACTGCTGTTGCTGCTACTCCTACTCATGCTACTACTATTACTACTACTATTACTACTACTTGTGCTACTGCAACTTCTACTACTACTACTACTACTACAACTACTAATTCTACCACTACAACTACTACTAATACTAGTACTTTTGACTACTACTACTATTACGACAACAACAACAACTACTACTACTAGTACTACTAGTACTACTTCTACTGTCGTTGCTACTACTACAATATCTATTACTAGTACTAGTACTATTAGGTACGACAACTACTAGTTCTATAACCACTACTACTGCTACTACTACTTCTACTACTACTACTACTACTACTATTTCTACAACTACTACTACTACTACTATGACTATTACTACTACTATTAGTACTCCTAATACTTGTCCTACAATTACAACTATTACTACCACTACTGCAACAACCCCTACTAATACTACTATTACTACTACTACTACTACTGATATTGTTGTTGCTACTACTACTACTATTACTACAAGAGCAACTACTAATACTAATAATATAACAACAACAATAACAATAACTACTACTACTATTATAGCTACTACTACTACTGTGACTACTACTACTATAACTATTAGTACTACCACTACTAGTAGTGCTGCTACGGCTGTAGCTGCTTCTACTACACTACTACTACTAATACCACCACTTTGACTACTAGTACAACAACAACAACAGCAACAACTACTAATACTACTAGTACTACTACTATTGCTGCTACTATGGCTACAACAGCTAGTACTATTACTAGTACTACTAGCACTACTACTACTACTACTACTACTACTACTGATTTCACAACTAACACTATAACTACTACTACTTCGACTACCATTACCACTACTACTAGTACTCCTAATACTTCAACATCAACTACTACTATTACTGCTACTACTACTACTACTATTACTACTACAAAAACTTGTACTACTACTACTATTACTACAACTACCACTGTAGTTGCCACTCCTACTACTACTAAGACTACTACAATAACTACTACAAATACTACTACTATTACAACTACTACTAGTACAACAAAAACTACTACTGTGACCATTACTACTACCACAACTACTACTACTCCTACTACTACCACTATTGCTATTTCTAACGCTATAATTGCTACTACAACAACTACAACCATTACTCCTATTACTACAATTATGACTATTACTACTACTACTACAACAACAACAACAACAAGAACAACTACTACTATTACTATAGCAACTACTAAAACCTGTACTATTGCTACAACTATTTTGACTACTACTACAACTATTGCTACAACCACTACTATTAATCCATCTGCTGCTACTACTACTACTGCTGGTACTACTATTACAGCTACAACTCCTACTACTACAATTACTACTACTACTACTACTACTACTACTACTACTACTACTACTACTACTACTACTATCTACAGTGAATATTGTACTTCTGCCTACTAATACTACTACTACTGACTTATACTACTACACTAATATTACTATTTACTACTAACTATCCACTACACACTATACTACTACACTACTACATTGACTACAACTACTACTGCTATTACATCTACCACTAATACTATAACTACTACTACTTCTATAACTATTACTACTACTACTATTACTCCTAATGGTTCTACTTAAACTATTGCTATTACTGCTACTACTACTAAACCTCATACAACTAACACTATAACTACTACCAGTATAACTACTACTACCACTGTGGATGCTATTCAAACTACTACTAACACTACTATTAGAACTACTACTAATAGCACTACTACTATTACAACTACTACTATTACAACAACTACTACTACTACCCCTACTACTACTAGTACTACTATTGCTGCTGCTGCTGCTTCTACTACAACAACTACTACTACTCCTACAACTACCACTACTGTAATTATTATTGCTATTATTGCTACTACTACTACTACCACTACTACTCCTACGACTACTATAACTATTACTACTACTACAACTACTACTGCTGCTACTTGCACTACTACTATTACTAGAACTATGACTACTACTAGTACTACTACTATAGCTACTACTATTACTATCGCTACTCCAACAACAACTACTACTACTTCTACTCTGGCTACTATAATTACTACTACTGCTGCTGCTACTGCTACTACTACTACTACTCCTACTACTACTACTAATACTATAACTGCTACTATAATTACAGCTACTACTCCTACTACTACAATTACTACCACTACTACTACTACTACTGCTGCTACTGCTTCCACGACTACTACATCTACTACTACTACATGTACTACTACTAATACAATGACTATTAGGACTACTACTACTAGTACTACTAGTACTAGTACAACTGCTACTACTGCTGCTACTATTACTACTACTACTCCAACTTTGACTACTACTACTACAACTGCTACTAGTAGTAGTACTCATAGTAGTAGCAGTAGTAGTAGGAGTAGTAGTAGTAGTAGTTGTAGTAGTAGTAGTAACAGTAGTATTTGGTGTAATAGTAGTATAGTAGTAGTGGTAGTAGTGGTAGTAGTAGCAGTAGTAGCAGCACAAGTAGTAGTAGTAGTAATAGTAGTAGTAGCTAAAGTAGTAGTATTAGTAGTAGTACAAGTAGTAGCTGGAGTAGTAGTGGAAGTAGTAGTAGTAGTAGCAGCAGCAGCAGTAGCAACAACAGTTGTAGTAGTTGTAGTAGTGTTACTATTAGCAGTTGCAATAGTAGTAGTAGTAGTAGTATTCGGAGTATTTGGAGTAGAAGTTTTGGTAAGAGTAGTAGTAGCAGCAGCAGTAGTGGTATGAGTAATGTAGCAGTAGGAGTAGTCGTAATAGTAGCAGTAGAAGTAGTAGTAGTAGTAGTCGTAGTAGCAGCAACAGTAGTAGCAGTAGTTGTAGTAGCAATAATAGTAGTAGCAGAAGTAGTCGTGGTAGGATTGTAATAATAGCAGTAGTAGTAGGAGTTATAGTCGTAGAAGTTGTAGGGGTGTTAGTTGTAGTAGGTAGTCGTAGAAGTTGTAAGAGTGTTAGGAGTAGTAGTAGTAGAAGCAGTAGTGGTAGTTGTAGAATTGGTAGGAGTGTTAGTATTAGTCTTAGCAGTAGTAGTGTTAGCATTATACGTACTTGTAGTAGGAGTAGTAACAGTAGCAATTGTACTATTTGTAGAAGTAGTAGTAGTATTAGTTGTGGTTGTTGTTATTGCTGTAGTAGTAGCTGTAGCAGTAGGAGTTGGAGTAGTACTAGGCGTAGTAGTTGTCAGAGTAGGGGTAGTGCTAGTAGTAGGAGTAAGAGTACTACCCTGATTACGACTACTACTACTACTACTACTACTATTATTGCTATTTCTGCTACTAGTACTATTGCTACTATTGCTACGACTACTGTTACTATTACTCCCACTGCTATTGCTACTCCTCCACCTCCTCCTCCTCCTCCTCCTCCTCCTCCTACTACTACTACTACTACTAACAATAATAATAATAATACTAATTCTAATACTCCAACTCCAACGGCTACTACTACTACTATTGCTACTACTACTATTCTAACTACTACTACTACTCCTACTAATACTACCACTCCTAACCCTCCTACTACAACTACCACTACTTCTGCTACTCCTATTGCTCCTACTACTTCTGCTGCTACTGCTGCCACTACTACTACCACTACTACAACAACAACTACTACTTCTACTACTACTGCTATTACTACTACTACTTCTATTACAACTATTCTAACTACTAGTACAACTCCTAACTCTACTACTACTATAGCTACTGCTGCTGCTGCTACTATAACTACTACTGCTGCTACTCCTATTACTAGTACTACTGATGCTGCTACTACTACTACTATTACTACAACTACTTGTACTGCTGCTGCTACTACAACAACTCATTATACTACTACTTTGCTACTGCTACTACAAATGCTACTACTACACTACTACTAGTGGGAGTTGTAGTCAAAGAAGTTATGGGAGAGTTAGGAGTAGTAGGTAGTAGTAGAAGTTGTAGGACTATTAGGAGTAGTTGTAGCAGTAGGGGGAGTAGTTGTAGTCGCAGCAGTAGTAGTAGTAGAAGTGGTAGGAGTGTTAGTATTAGTAGTAGTAGTAGTAGTACAAGTAGTAGTATTAAAATTAGTAGTAGTAGTAGTAGTAGAAATAGTACCAATCGTACTAGTAGTAGAAGTAGTAGTAGTATTAGTAGTAGTAGCTGTTGCTGTAGTTGTTGCAAAAGTAGCGGTAGTAGTAGTAGCATAAATAGTAGTAGGAGATAGAGTAGGAGTAGTAGTAGCCGTAGTAGTAGTTGGAGTGGGGTAGTTTTTGTAGTAGTAGTACTAGGAGAAGTAGTGATTGAATAAGTAGTAGCAGCTGCAGCAGTAATAGTAGTAGTCTTAGTGGTGGGAGTCATTGTTATTGTAGTAGTTGTTGTTGTTGTTGTCGTAATAGTAAAAGTAATAGTAGACATAGGCATAGTAGTAGTAGTAGCCGTTGTCGCAATAGTAGTAGTAGTAGTAGTTGTAGAAGTATTAGTAGTAGCCGTAGTGGTAATTTTAGTATTAGTAGTAGATGTACTACTAATAGTAGTAGTAGCAGTAGTTGTAGTAGCTATAGTTGTTATTGTAGTAGTAGAATTAGTAGCAATAGTAGAAGTTGTAGTAGTATTAGTTTTAGTTGCAATAGGAGTAGTAGTACTAGTAGTTTTAGCAGCGGCAGTAGTGGCAGTGTAAGCTATAGTCGCAGAAGTGGCAGTTGTATTAGTAGTTGTAGTAGTAGCAGTTGTGGTAGTTGTAGTAGTAGTTTTGGTTGTAGAAGTAGCAGATGTACTATCTATAGCAGAAGTGGCAGCCATAGTAGTAGTAGTAATAGTAGCAGAAGTACTAGCCATAGTAGTAGTAGTAGTAACAGTTGTAGAAGTAGTAGCAGTAGTAGTAGCGATAGTAGTAGTTTCAGTAGTTGCAGTACTAGCTATAGCAGTTGTAGCAGTAGCAGCAGTAGTGCTGGTAGTCGTAGTAGTAGAAGTAGTAGTTGTAATTGTAGTTTTAGTAGTTAGGGTAGTAGTCGTAGTACTAGTAATAGCGGTAGTAATACTAGTAGTAGGAGAACTTGCAGTAGCAATAGTAGCAGTAGTAGTAATAGAAGTTGTGGTAGTTGTAGTTGCAGTAGTAGCAGTAGCCGTTGTAGTAGTTGTTGCAATAGTCCTAGTAGTAGTAGTAGCCGTAATAGTGCTACTAGTAGTAGTGGCCATAGTAGTAGTAATAGGAGAAGATGTAGCAGTAGCAGTTGTAGTAGTAGTATTAATGGCAGCAATAACAATAGCAATAGTTGTAGTGGTAGTAGCAGCAGTAGTAGAAGTAGTTTTAGTTGTATCAGTAGTGGTGGTAGTAGTAGTAGTTGTTGTAGTGGTAATAGTAGCAGAAGTCGTAGCAGTCGTGGTAGTGGTCGTAGCAGTAGTAGTAGTGGCCCGTAGTAACAGAAGTATTACTAGTAGCAGTCTTAGTTTTAGCAGTAGTAGTAATAGTTGTAGTAGTTGTAAGAATAATAGTAGAAGTAGTAGTAGTAGTATTAGTAGTAGTAGTAGTAGCAGCAATAGTAATACTAGTAGTAGTAGTAGTATTTGTAGCGATAGTAGCTATTGGCGGAGTAGCAGTAGTAGTAGTATCAAAAGTAGTATTAGTAAGAGCGGTAGTTGTAGTAGCAGTAGTAATAGTAGTATTAGTTGTTGCTCCTGCAATTTTAGTTGTCATCGCAGTTGTAGAAGTAGTTGTGGTAGTAGTTGTAGTGGTAGTAGTTGTAGTGGCTACTACAATAGTAGTAGTATTACAATAGTAGTTGTTGTAGTTGTAGCAGTAGTAGCGGCAGTAGCAGTAGTAGGAGTAGCAACTGCAACAGTAGCAATAGTGTAGTAGTAGTAGTATTTGTAATAGTAGTAGTAGTAGTAGTTGACTAGTAGTATAAGTAGTAGCAGTAGTGGTAGTAGTAGTAGTATTTGTATTAGTAGTAGCAATAGTAATTGAGTAGTAGTAGTAGTTGTAGTAGTAGTACTAAAAAAAGTAGTAGAGGCAGTAGGAGTAGCAGTGGTTGCAGTAGTTTTCGTCGTTGTTGTTTTAGCAGCAGTAGTAATAATGATGGTAGAACCAGTTGTTGTTGTAGTGGTAGTGTAGTCGTAGTTGAAGCAGTACTAGTAGTAGTAGTCTCAGTGGTAGGAGTCGTAGTTGTAGTAGTAATAGTAATAGAGAAAGTAGTAGAAGTATGACTAGAAGTAGTAGCAGCACAGTTAGGAGCAGTAGTAGTAGCAGCAGTTATAGCTGTAGTAGTAGCAGTAGTACTAGTAGAAGTAGCAGTAGTTGAATTAGCTGTAGTAGCAGTAGTGGTAGTGGTGGCGATGGTAGTAGTAGTAGTATTTGTAGTAATAATAGTAGTCACAGCCTTAGTAGTATTAGTAGTAGCACAACTACTGCACCTACTACAACTATTGCTGCTACTACTACTACTGCTACTGCTGTTAATACTACTAAGGTTGCTACTACTACTGCTACTACTATTGCTACTGCTACTACCACCACTACTATTTGTGCTACTTCTACTACTACTCCAACAACCAGTACTGCTACTACTACTATTTTTGCTCTTGCTACTTCTATGATTACTACTGCTACAACTACTACTACTACTAGTCCAACCTCTGCAACTAGTACTACAACTAATACTACTACTTCTTTTACTACTACTACTACTACTCCTACCTCTGCTACTACTGCTACTACTAATACTATTACTACTACAACTACAACTCCTACCACCTAGACTAGTACTACTACAGCTACTACAAACTATTACTACTAGAACTACTGTTGCTGTTGTTGCTACTACTACTACAACAGTTGTTGCTGCTACAACTACTACTATTACTACGGCTGCTGCTGCTGCTACTGCTATTACTACTAATACAGCTACAACAACTGCTACTGCTACTACTACAGCTCCTCCAACACCTACTGCGTCTACCACTATTTCTACTACTACTACTGCTACTGCTGCTACTACTACTATTGCTGCTGCTGCTGCTACTACTACTACTACTACTACAGATATTGCTGCTGCTACTACTACAACTATTACTACTACTACTACTTCTACTACTCCTACTCCAACTCCTTCTACTTCTACCACTCTTACTACTACTACTACCACCCCTACTCCAACTACATCTACTACTACTACTACAACAACAACAACAACAACAACTACTACTATTGCTGCTACTACTACCACTACGACGATGACAACAACAACAACAACTACTACTACGTTTACTACTAGTACAATTGCTACTACTATGACTCATACTACTACTGGTACAACTACTACTAATACTAACATAACAACAATGACCACTACTACTCCAAATACTACTGTTACTACTACTCCTAACAACTAGAACTACAACTACTCCTACTACTCCTACACCTACTGCTATTATGACAACTACTACTACTAAAATAAACACAACTATTCGTACTGTTACCACTCCTACTACTACTACTATTACTCCTAACACTCCTACTACTAGTATTACTGCTACTGCTATTATTACAACTACAACTTCGGCTACTCCAACTACTATGAAAACAGCTTCTGTTACTACAACTGCTATTTCGACTAATACTACTACTTCTTCTACTACCACTGCTGCTACTACTACTACTACTACTACTACTACTACTACTAATACTGCTACTACTACTACTACTACTAATACTGCTACTACTACTATTGCTTATAGTACTACTACTACAAATACCACTAATATTACTACCACTACTACTACTACTACACCTACTAGTACCATTGCAAGAACTATTACTACTACGACTACTATTATTCCTGCTACTATGACCACCACTACTACTACTACTTCGTCTACTACTATTTTAACTCTTACTCCTACTATTTCTACTACTACTACTACTCCTACTACTACTCCTACCGCCACTACTACTATAACAACTGCTATTCCTAATCCTAGTCCAACTCCTACTGCTACTACAACTACCACTACTATTGCGACTACTACTTCAACAATTACAGCTCCTACTACTACTCCAACTACAACTCCTACTACTACTACTAGTACTACTACAACTACTACAGCTGCTGCTACTACCACCAGTACTACTTCTAATACTACTACTACTGCTGCTGCTGCTGCTGCTGCTAATACAAATATTACTACAAATTATGCTACTGCCGCAACCACAACTACTAGTACTACTACTACTATGACAACAACAACAACAACTACTACTACTACTACTTCAACTACTACTCCTACTGCTATTGCTAATTCTACTACAACTACGACTACTACTACTGCTACTACTACACCTACTACTATTATCACTACTACCACTGCTACAGCTATTACTACTACTACTACTACTACACAACTACTATTACCACTATTACTACTACCTACTACTAATTTTGATGCTACTGCTACAACAACTACTATTACTATAACAACTGCTACTACTCCCATTACTCCGATAATTGCAACTCCTGCTACAACTCCTACTAATACTACTACTACTATAACTACAACAACAACTACTACTACTATTGTTCGTATAATTAATGCAACCGCTGCTTCTACTGAAATTGCTTGTACTGCTATGACTACTACTACTCCAATGCCTACAACTGCTGCTATTACTATGACTACTACTACTGCTACGCCTACAACTGCTACTACTGCTACTCCAACTAGTTGTACCATAACTACTACAACTCCTACTATAACTCTGACTCCAACTCTGACTCCTACTACTACTCCAACTACTAATACTACTACTACTACTACTACTGCTACTGCTAGTACTACTACTTACTAGTACTACTACTACTACTACTACTACTACCCCTACTGCAACTCCTACTACTACTCCTACTAATACTACTGCTACTATTGCTACAACTATTGCTACTACAACAACTACTACTACTCCTCCTCCTCCTACTAGTGCTTCTACAATAGCTACTTCTACTACTATGACTACTACTACTACTACTACTACTACTACTACTACTACTACTACTACTACTACTACTACTACTACTATAGCTACTACTACTACTACTACTACTACTACTACTACTACTACTACTACTACTACTACTACTACTATTACTAGTAATTCCACTATGACAACAACAAGTACTACCACCACTACTCCTACTCCTACTCCTACTACTACTACTACTTCTACAAATCCGGCTACCATTTCTACTCCAACTCCTACTCCTACTATTACTCCTTCTTCTACTACTACTACTACAATAATAACTACTACTCCAACTATTATATGCTGCTACTCCTACTACTAATACTACTAATTCAGCTACTACTAGTACTCCTAACACTCTTACTACTTCTACTACTACTACTACTACTGCTACAACTCCTAGTACATTAACTACTCCCAACACTCCTACAACTTGAACTACTACTACTCCTGCTACCACTACTACTAGTACACTCCTACTACGACTACTACTACAACTACTACTAGTACTCCTTGTCCTACTACTACTACTACTACTATGGCAACTATTACTATAATTGCTACCGCTACTTCTAGCACTACTGCTACTACTACTACTATTTATTCTACTACTTCTACAACTACTCATACTAGTACTACCATTAGTAGTAGTAGCAGTAGTAGTTGTAGCGTTAGTAGTTGTTATAGAAATAGGGTGAGAAGTAGTTGCAGTTGTAGTCCTAGTAGTTATAGTAGTAGTAGTAGTATTATTAGTAGTAATTATAGTAGTAGTAGTAATTGTAGTAGCAATTGTAGTAGTAGTAGAAGTAGCAGTTGTAGTATTAGTAGCAATAGTAGTAGTTCTAGTAGAAGTAGCGGTAGGAGTAGTAGTAGTGGAAATAGTAGTTGTAGTATTAGTAGTAGTAGTGGTAGCAGCATTAGTAGTAGTAGTACTAGTAGTAGTGGCTGTAGTAGTGGTTGCAATTATTGTAGTAGTAGTAGTAGTAGTGGTAGTAGTAGCAGTAGCAGTAGCAGCATTATTAGTTATAGTGGTAGTAGAAGTAGTAGAGTAGTTGTAGGAGTAGTAGTAGTAGAAATATTAGTAGTAGCAGTAGTAGTAGTAGCATTATTAGTTGTAGTGGCAGTAGAAGTGGTAGAGTAGTAGCTGGAGTATTAGTAGTAGCAGTATTAGTTGTAGCAGTAGTAGTAGCAGCATTATTAGTTGTAGTGGTAGCAGAAGTAGTAGAGTAGTAGCAGGAGTAGTAGTAGTAGTTGTATTAGTAGTAGCAGTAGTAGTACTAATTGTAGCAATAGCAATAGTAGTTGTAGTAGTCACAGCTATAGTAGATGTTAGAGGAGTAGCAGTAGTAGTAGGAGTAGTAGTAGTTGTCGCCGCAGTAGTATTATTAGTAATAGCAGTAGAAGTAGAAATACTAGTAGTAACAGCAGTAATCATAGTAGCAGTCGTAGTAGTAGTAGGAATAGTGAAAGTTGTAGAAGCAGTAGTTGCAGGAGCAATAATAGTAGTTATTGTACTAATAGTAGCAATAGTTGGAGTAGTGGTGTAGTTGTAGTAGTATTAGTAGTAGCATTAGCAGTAATAGTAGCAGTACTAGCTGTAGTAACAGTAGCAGATGTTGTAGTAGTAGCACTAGTTGTAGCAATGGTACTAGTAGTAGTATTAGTAGAAATTACTGTAGTATTAGCAGTAGTTGTTGTTGTGGTTATTGCAGTAGCAGTAGTTGGACTAGCAGTAATAGATGTAGTAGTGGTTGTAGTAATTATAGCAAAAGTCATAATAGTAGCAGTAGTACTAGTAGCAATTACTATTGTATTAGCAGTAGTTGTTGTTGTGGTTATAGCAGTAGCAAAAGTAATAGTAGCATTAATCGTAGCAGTAGTAGTTGCAGTATTAGGAGTAGCAATAGTAGTACTAGTTGTAGCAGTCGCAATAGTTGTAAAAGTAGTAGCAGATATATTAGCAGCAAGAGGAGTAGTAGTAACAATAAGAGTAGCAGTAGTTGTAGATGTAGTTATATTTGTAGTAATAGTACTAGTAGTAGAAATAATTCTAGTAGCTGGAGTAATCATAGTAGCAGTTGTAGTAATTGTAATAGCCATAGTAGTAGTAGCAGCCATAATGGTAGTAGCAGTTGCAGTAGTAGTAGTAGTATTATGAGTGGTAGTAGCAGTTGGAGCAGAAGTGTTAGTAGTAGGAGTGAGAGTAGCAGTAGTAGTACTAGTAGTTGTAGTAATAGTAGGAGTTAGAGTAGTAGTAGTGGTAGTATTTGTAGTAGCAGTAGCAGTAGCAGTAGCAGTATTAGTAGTAGTTGAAGCTACAATAGTATTAGTAGTTGAAGTAGTTGTAGCAACAATAGTAGTAGTAGTAACTGTAGTAGTAGTAGGAGTGGTAGTAGTGGCTGTGGCAGTTGTTGTAGTTGCAGCAATAGTAGTTGTAGTCGTAGTAATAGCAGTTGTACTAGTTGAAGGAGAAGTAGTGGTAGTAGCAGTGACAGTGGTAATTTTAGTATTAGAAGTAGTAGTAGAATTAGAAGCAGTAGCAGTAGTAGTAGTTGTTGTTGTAGTAGTAGTAGTAGTACTAGTAGTAGTACTAGTAGTAGTAGTAGTAGTAGTAGCAGTAGTAGTAGTAGGAGTAGCAGCAACAGCAGCAGCAGCCGCAGTAGTAGCAGTTGTACTATTAGAAGAAGTAGTCGTAATAGTAGCAGTGGCCATAGTGGTCATAGTATCTGGAGTAGTTTTAGTTGTAGCAACAATTGTAGTAATAATAGTAGCAATAGTAGCATTAGTAGTAGTAGGAGAAGCAGTAGTGGCAGCAGTCTTAGTAATAGTAGCGAAAGTAGTAGCAGAAGTACTAGAAGTAGTGGCATTAGTAGTAGAAGAAAGTAGAAGTGGTAGTAGTAGTAGTAGTAGTAGCAGTAATAGTAGTTGTAGTAGCAGTTGTAATAGCAGTAGCAGAAGTAGCAGTCGCAGTAGTAGCAACAGTAGTAGAAGGCATAGTAGTAGTGGTTGTAGCAGCAATAGTAGTAATAGTGGCAATAGTTATAGTAGTAGGAGTCGTAGCTATAGTGGTAGTAGTAGGGGGAGGCATAGCCACAGTAGTACTATCGGTAGTTACAGTAGTAGTAGTAGTAGTAGTAGTAGTAGTAGTAGTTGTCGAAGTAGCACTCGTAGTAGTAGTTGGAGTAGTAGTAGTGGCAGTGGTAGGAATAATATTATTAGCAGTAGTACTAGGAGCAATAGCAGTATTAGTCACGATAGTAATTGTTGTAGTTCTAGTAGTAGTCGTATTTGCAGTAGTAGTAGTAGGATTAGTAGTAGCAGTAGTTGTTGTTGTAGTAGTAGTAAAAGTAGTAGTAGTAGTTGTAGTTGTAGTAGTAGTAGCAGCGGTAAGAGTGGTTACAGAAAGAATAGTTGGATTAGTTGCAATAGTAGTACTAGTAGTAGCAGTAGCAGCAGTAGTGGTTGTAGCAATAGTAGTAGTAGCAGTAGCAGCAGTAGTTGTACTTGTTGTAGTAGTCGAAGTAGTGATAGAAGGAGTAGTGGTAGGAGTAGTACTAGCAATAGCAGTAGCAGTAGTAGTAATGTAGTAGTAGTAGAAGAAGTAGCAATAGCTGTAATAGCAGCAGCAGTTGGAGTACTATTAGCAATGGCAGTTGCAGCAAAAGTAGTAGTAGTACTAGTAGCAACAATTGTAGTAGCAGTAGTGGTAGTAGTTATAGTGGTAGTAGTAGTTGTCGTATTAGTAGTAGTGGCAGTAGTAGTAGTAGTAGGACAAGCTGTAGCAGTAGTAGTAGCAATAGGAGTAGGAGTGGTAGTAGTTGTAGTAGGAGTAGTAGTACTAGTAGTAGTAGTAGGAGTAGTAGCAGCAGCTGTAGTAGGAGTGGTAGTCACAACAGTAGTAGTAGTAGTAGAACTAGCAGAAGTAGTTATTATTGTAGTAGTAATAGTAGTAGTAGCATTAGCATTCACAGTACTTGTTGCAATAATGGTAATAGCAGTAGTAGTTGTAGCAATCGTGGTAGATATAGTAGTTATAGCAATAGTAGTTGCTATAGCTATAGTAGCTGTAACAGTAGCTATATGTGTCATAGTACCAATGGTAGCAATAGCAATTGTAGTCGTAGTAATAGGAGTAGTAGTAGCAGTGGTTGTACGAGTAGGAGTAGTAGTAGTAGTAATCGTTGTAGTAGTTGTAGTAGTAATTATAGTAGCAGTAGCAGTAGCAGCAGTAGTAGTAGTAGTAGTTGGAGAAGCGGTAGTAGTATTATGAGTTATAATAGTAGTAGGAGTAGCCATAGTAGTAGTGGTAGTGGTGAGAGCAGTATTAGTAGTGGTGGTAGTAGTAGTAGTAGTGTAGTAGTTATAGTAGTATTAATAGCAGTACTAGCAACGGTAGTAGCAATAGTCGTAGTAGTAGTAGTAGTAGTGGTAGTAATAGCAGCATTAGCAGTAATATCATCAGTAGTGGTAGCTAGAGGAATAGTAGTAGTAGCAGTAGTGGTAGTTGGAGTGAGAGTAGTAGTAGTAGTGGTAGTACTAGTAGTACTAGTATTAGTAGTACTAGTTGCAGAAGTTGATTTAGTAGTTTTTGTAGGAGTAGCACTAATAGTAATAGCAATAACAGTTATAGTAGTAGCAGTAGCAGTAGTAGTAGTAGTGGTAGTAGCAGTAGCAGCAGTGGTAGGAGGAGGAGGAGGAGGAGTAGTAGTAGTAGTAGTTCTATCATGAGTGAGAGTAGTAGTAGTAGTGGCAGTAGTGGTAGTAGTAGTAGTTGTTGTTATTGTTGTAGCAGTAGTAGTAGTAGCAGCCATAGCAGTAGTAGGGGTTGTGGCAGTAGGAGTAGGAGTTGTGGCAGTAGTGGTAGTAGTAGTAGTTGTTGTTATTGTTGTAGCAGTAGTAGTAGTAGCAGCCATAGCAGTAGTAGGGGTTGTGGCAGTAGGAGTAGGAGTTGTGGCAGCAACATGAGTAGCAGTAGTAGTCGTTGAAGTGGCCGTAGTAGTAGTAGCTAATAGTAGTAGCAGTAGTAGTAGTAGTAGTCATAGTAGTAGTAGTAGCTAATAGTGGTAGTAGTAGTAATATTAGTAGTAGTAGCAGTTGTTGTAGTAGGCGAAGAACCAGTAGTAGTAGCAATAGTAGTAGCAGTAGTTGTAGTAGTAGCAGTAGTAGTAGCAGTAGTTGTAGTAGTAACTACAGTAGTAGTAGCTGAAGTAGGAGTCACGGTAGTAGTAGTAGAAGAAGTAGTAGTAGTAGCAATAGTAGGAGTAGTTGCAGTAGTAGGAGTAGTAGCAATCGTAGTCGTAGTAGTAGCTACAGTAGTATTAGTAGTAGTCATGATAGGAGTAGTAGCAATAGTAAAAGTAGGAGTAGGAGCTGTAGCAGTAATAATAGTTATAGTAGTAGCAGTTGTAGCACGGGTTATAGCTGTAGCTATACTAGCTATAGTAGCAGTTGTAGTAGTGGTAGTAGTAGTAGCAGCAAAAGTAGTGCTTTCTAGTGGTAGCTGTTGTAGTAGTAGTTGTTGTTGTTGTAATAGTAGTAGTAGTAGCTTCGAAGGCAATAGTAGTTGTAGGGGGAGTAGTAGTACTTGTTACATTATTAGGAGTAGTATTAGCAGCAGAAGCAATAGTGTTAGCAGCAGCAGCAGTAGTAGCGCTAGGAGTAGCACTTGTAGTTAGCAATAGTTGTATTGATAGTAGTATCGGTTGTAGTAAGAGTACTAGTTGTAGTAGTAGTCGCAGTAGCAGTGGTAGTAGCCATATTAGAAATAGCAGTAGCAATGGTTGTAGTAGTAGTAGTAGCAATTATAGTAGTTGTGGTAGCAGCAGTAGCAGTAGTTGCTGAGCCATAGTTGTAGCAGCAACAGTAGTATTAGTAGTAGTAGTAGTAGAAGTAGTAGTAGGAGTAGCAACTGGAGTAATAGCTGTAGTCGTAGAAGAAACAATAGTCGTGTTAGTAGTAGGAGAAGTTATACTTGCATTAGTCATAGGAGAAGAAGTAGTAGGAGTAGTAGTAATAGCAGCATAGCAGAAGTAGTAGGAGTAGTAGTAGCAATAGTTGCAGTTGTATCGCCACTAGGAGTAGTTGTCGTAGTAGTAGTGTAGTGGTACTAGAAGTAGTATTAGTAGTAGGAGTAGTTGTAGTGGTAGTAGCAGCAGCAGCAGCAGTAGTAGTACTAGTTGTAGCAGTAGTAGTAGTCGTAGTAGTAGTGGTAGTACTAGTATTAGTTGTAGTAGAAGTGGCAGTGGTAGTAGTAGCAATAGCAGCTGAAGTAGAAGTAGTAGGAGTTGTAGTAGTAGTAGTTGTCAAAGTTGTAGCCATAGTAGTAGTAATAGTCGTAGTAGTAGTAGTAGTGGTAATAGTAGTAGTTGTTGTTGTTGTAGTAGTAGGGGTTGTTGGAGCTATAGTAGTAGTAGTTGTTGTTGTAGTAGTAGTAGGGGTAGTTGTAGCTATAGTAGTAGTTGTTGTAGTGTTCGTAGTAGTAGTAGTAGAAGAAGAAGAAGTAGTAATAGTAGTAGTAGTAGTTATAGTAGTAGCAGTAGCATTGGTTGTTGGAGTGGTAATAGCAGTAGTAGTACATATAGTAGTAATTGTTGTGCTACTAGTAGGAGTTCCCGTAGGAGTAGTAGTAGTAGTAGTAGTTGCCGTAGTAAGAGGAGTTGTAGTAGTAGCAGCAATAGTAGTAGTAGTATTTGTAGTAGCAGGAGTAGTAGCAGTAACAGTAGAAGCAATAGATGTAGTAGTAGTTTAAGTAGGAGTTATAGTAGAAGTAGTAGTAGTAGTAGCAGTAGCAGTAGAAGCAATAGATGTAGTAGTAGTTTAAGTAGGAGTTATAGTAGAAGTAGTAATAGTGGTAGCAATAGTAGTAGCAGCCGCAGTAGTAAAAGTAGTAGGAGCAGTAGTAGCAATAGGAGTAGTTGGAGTACCAGTCTTAGTAGGTATAGTAGCTATAGCAGTAGTAGTAGTGGTAGCAATTGTACTAGTCGTAGTTGTAGATGTAGTAGTTGTTGTTGTGGTAGCAACAATTGTTGTAGTAGTTGTTGTTGTTGTAGTAGTAGTAGCAGTGGCATTAGTAGGAGTAGTAGTAGTAGCAATAGCTGTAGTAGCAGTAGCAGCAGTAGTAGTAGTTACTACTAGTAGTAGTTGTAGTAGTATTTGTTGTTGTTGTTGTAATTATAGTACAAATAGTAGTTGTGGTAGCAGTTGTCGTAGTAGGGGGAGTAGTAGTAGTTATTGTATTAGCTGTAGTAGTAGTTGCAGCAGCAAAAGCAATAGTAGTAGCAACTGTAGTAGTGGCAGTGCTAGGAGTAGTACTAGTAGTAGCAATAGTAGCAGTGATGGTAGTAGCTACTGTAGTTGTAGGAGGAGTTGATGAAGTAGCAATAGTAATAGTAGTAGCAGTTGTGGTAGTAGCCATAGCAATAATACTAGTAGCAGTAGTACTAGAAGTACCACTAGTAGCAGCAGCAGTAGTAGTTGTAGCATAGTAGTAGCAATAGTGGTAGTAGCAGCAGTAGTACTAGTCGTAGCATAGTAGTAGCAGCAGTGGTAGTAGCAGCAGTAGCAGCAGCAGCAGTAGTACTAGTTGCAGTAGTCATAGTAGTAGTAGTAGAAACTGTAGTAGTAGTTGTTGCAGCCATAATAGTAACTGTACTAGCAGTAGCAGCAGTAGTAGTGGTGGTAGTAGTAGTTGTAGTTGTAGCAGCCATAGTAGTAGTAGTAGTGGAAGTTGTATTAGTTGTAGTAGTAGTAGTAGAAGTAGTGGTAGGAGTAACAATAGGAGTAGTAGTAGTAGTAGAATAAGCGGTAGTAGTATTATTTATAGCAGTAGAAGCAGTTGTAGTAGAAATAGTGGTAGTAACGGTAGTGGTAGTTGCAGTAGTAGTAATAGTAGTAGTAGTAGTAGTACTAGTAGTAGACGCAGTAGTAGTGGTAGTATTAGTAATAGCAGCAACAATAGTAGCAGTAGTAGTTATTATTGTAGCAGTAGTACTTATTGCAGTAGAACTTATAGTAGCAGAAGGAGTAGTAGTAGTACCAATAATTGTAATAGTTGTAGTAGAAGCAATAGTGAAAGCAGTTGCCGTAGTAGTAGTTGTAGTTGTAATATAGTAGCAGCAGTAGTAGTAGTAGTAGTAATACTAGTAGTAATTGTACCAGTAGTCGTAGTAGTACTTGTAGCAATAGCAGCAATAGTGGTAGTGCTAGTAGTAGTTGTATCAGTAGTAGAGTAGCATTAGTAGTAGAAGAAGTAGTAGCATTAGTAATAGTAGTAGGAGAAATTATACAAGTAGCAATAACCGTAATAGTTGGAGCTGCAGTAGTAGCTATATTTGTAGTATTAGCAGAAGTAGTGGTAGTACTAGCAATAGCAGAAGTTGCATTAGTAGTAGCAGTTGTATTAATAGTAAGAAAGGTAGTTGCAGCAGCAGTAGGAGAAGTTATTGTTGTAGTAGGAGTAGTTGCAGTAGTAGTAGTAGTAGCAATAGTTGTAGCCGTAGTACTAATAATAGTAGTAGCAGTTGAACTAGTAGCAGTAGTAGTGGTAATAATAGTACAAGTAATCGTATCATAGTAGTGGTGGTAGTAGAAGTAAAAGTAGTAATCACAGTTGCAGCCGCAGCAGCAGCAGCAGCAGGAGTAGCAGCTAGAGCAACAGTAGTAGCAATAGTAATAGCAATAGCTATAGTAGTAGCAGTAGTAGTTGGAGTAGCAGTTGTAGTGGTTGTAATGGTAGTAGTAGCAGAAGTTGTAGTTGCAGAACTAGTAGCAGTAGTAGTAACAGTAGTAGTTGCGGAAGTAATAGTAGTAGTTGTAGCTGCAATAGCATTAGTAGTAGTTGCAACAGCATTAGTAGTAGCAGTAGCAGTCGTAGAAGTTGCAGCAGTAGCAGCAGTAGTTCCAGTAGTCGAAGTAGCAGTAGTAGTATTGGTCGTATTAATAGTAGTAGTAGTTGTAGAAATAGTAGTAATAGCAGAAGTGGTAGTAGTAGTAGTAGTAGCAAGAGTAGTTACAGTTGTAGCAGTCGGAGTGGAAGCATTAGGAGTAGTAGCTATAGAAGTTGTAGTAATTGTCGCAATAGGAGTAGTAGGAGTAGCTATTATAGGAGTAACAGTATTGTAGTTGTAGTAGTAGCATTAGTTGCGGTAGTAGTAGCAACAGTAGCAATAGCGGTAGTAGCTGTAGTAGCAGCCGAAGTAGTAGTAGCAATAGTAATAACAAACGTAGTCGTCGTAATAGCAGAAGTAGTAGAAGAAGTAGTAGCTGTGGTAGTAGTAGTATTACTACTAGTCGAAGTAGTAGTAGTAGCAGTAGTAGTATTAGCAGCAGCAATAATAATAGTAGTGGTAATAATAGTATTAGTAGTAATAGTAACAGTAGCCGCAGTAGGGGTGCTAGTGGCATTAGTAGTAGTAATAGCAGAAGTAGTAGTAGTAGTAGTAGTAGTAGTAGTAGTAGTAGTAGTAGTAGTAGTAATAGTAGCAGTAGTAGTAGCAGTAGCAGTTGCAATAGCAATTGCAGTAACATACTAGTAGTAGTAATAGTTGCTGTGGTAGCTACAGTAGTACTAGTACAAATAGCAGCGGTAGTAGTAGTATTAGTAGTAGCAGTACTAATAGCAGCAGTAGTAGTAGCACTAGTTGTGTTTGTAGTAGTAGCAGCACTAGTAGTAGCAAAAGTAGTAGCTGAATTAGTAGTAGTAGTAGTAGTAGTAGTAGTAGTAGCAGTAGCTATTGTAGTAGTAAGAGAAATTGAAGCAGCAATAGGGGTTGCAGTAGTTGTAGCAGTAGTAGTAGGACTGGCAGTAGTAGTAGAAGTAGTAGTATGAGACAGAGGATGATTAGCACCAGTAGTAGTAGGAGAAGTAGTAGTAGTAGTGGCAATAGCAGCGTCAATTGTTGGAGTAGAAGCAGTAGAAGTAATAGCTGTAGTAGTAGCACCATCAGTAGTAGTAGAAGTAGTAGTAGCAGAAGCAGTAGTAGTAGAAGTAGTAGTGGTAGTAGGAGTAGTACTAGTAGTAGCCGTAGCAGTTCCTGCAGTAGTAGTAGAAGCAATAGTCGTAGAAGCAGTGGTAGCAGTTGCAGTAGCAGTAGTTGTAGTTGCAGTAGTAATAGTAGTAATAGTACTAGCAGTAGTATTAATAGCAGCAGTAGTGGTAGCAAAAGTAGTAGTAGCAGCAGCAGCAGCAGTAGTAGCTGTAGTTGAAGTATTAGTAGCAGTAGCAGTAGTTAGAGTAGTAGCATTAGTTGCAGTAGCAGGAACTGTATTAGTAATACCAGGTGAAGTAGTAGTAGTAGCAATAATTATGGTAGCAGTAGTAGTAATTGGAGTAGTAGTACTAGTAGTAGTAGTAGTAGCAACACTATTATTATTAGTAGTAGTAGTAGTAGCATTAGTGGTTGTAAAAGTAGTCGCAGAGCAAGTAGTGGTAGTAGTCTGAATAGTAGTAGCAAAAGTGGCAGTTGTAGTAGCGAAAGCAGTACAAGAAGTAGTTGTAGTAGGTATAGTAGTAGAAACAGTAGTAGTAGTTGTTGTAAAAGTAGTTGTGGTAGCAGTAGTAGTAGTTGTAGTACTAGTAGTAGTTGAAGTGGTTATAGCAAAACCAGATAAGCAGCAGTAGTAGCAGCTATAGCAGTAATAGTAGCAATAGTTGTAGTATTAGTAGTAGCTGTAGCAGTAGTAATAGTAGTAGTAGTTATAGTGGAAGTAGCAGTAGTAGTAATAGTTGTAGATGTAGTAGCAGCATAAGTAGTAGTTGTAGCAGTAGTGGTAGTAGCAGTATTAGTTGTAGCAACTACTAGAGTAGTAGTAGTAGAAGAAGCAGTAACAATAATAGCTGTAGTAGTTGTAGTAGCATTAGTACTAGCAGAACTTGTAGTAGTAGCAACAGTAGTAGTAGTAGTAGTGGCAGAAGTAGTATTAGTAGTAGTAGTAGTATGGGCGGGAGTAGCAGTTGGAGTAATAGTACTATCAGCAGCATTATCAGTAGCAAAAGCAGCAGCTTTAGTTGCAGTAGCAGCAACAACAGGAGTAGTAGCATTAGTATTTATAGTAGTTGGAATTGAGGTAGTAGTACTTGTAGTAGAAAGAATAGTCGTGGCAGTCGTAGCTGTAGTTGTAGTGGTAATGGCAGTAGTAGTAGTTGCAGTAGCTGTCGTTGTAGCAGTAGTAGTAGTAGTAGCAGTACAAGCAATAGAAGTTGCAATGGGATTAGTAGCAGTAGTAGTTGTAGCAGAAGGAGCAATAGAAGTTGCAATAGGATTAGTAGTAGTAGTAGCAGTAGCAGTAGTAGTAGTAGTAATAGTTGAAGTATTAGTAGTAGTAGTAATTGTAAAATTAGCAGCAGTAGTAGTAAAAGCATTATTGCAGTAGCAACTGCAGAATTTAGTAATACCAGTAGCAGTAGTAGTCGTTGGAGTAGTAGTACTAGTTGTAGTAATAGTAGTTGTAGTAGTAGTAGTAGTAGTTGCATTAGTAGTAGTAAAAGTAGTAGCAGAATAAGTACTAGCAGAAGTGGCACGGGTAGTAGTAGTAGTAGTAGTAGTAGTAGTAGCAGTAGTAGCAGTAGTAGCAGCAGCTTTAGAAGTAGTTGTGGTTGTAGCAATAGTGGTAGTTGTAGTACCTGCAGTAGTAGTAGTAGTAGTAGCAGCTACCGCAGTAGTACTAGTAGTAGTTGTTATAGTAGAAGAAGTAGTAGCAGTTGTAGTTGTAGTAGTAGTAGTAATAGAAATAATAGAAGCAGTAGTAGTAGATGGAGCAACAGTAGTAATAGTAGCAGTAGTAGTTGTATTTGTAGTAGTATTAGTGGAAGTAATAGTAATAGCAGGAGTAGTACCAATAGTAGTAGTCGTAGTAGTAGTAGTAGTAGCAACAGCAGCAGTAGTAGTTGTCGCAACAACAGCAGTCGTAGTAGTAGTAGTTGCAACAGCAGTAGTACTCGCAGAAGTTGTACTAGTAGCAATAGTAGTAGTAGCGGTGGTGGTGGGTGTAGTATTAGTAGTGGTATTTGTTGTGGCCGGATTAGTAGTAGCAGTTGTAGTAGCAGTAGTAGCATTAACAGTAGTAGAAGTAGTAGTTGTAGTAATAATACTAGCCTCAGAAGGTGTAGTAGTAGTGGTAATAATAGTAGCTTGAGTTGTGGCAGTTGTAGTACTTGTAGTCATAATAATAGGAATAGGAGTAGTAGCTTCGAAGGTAATGGTAATAGTAGCAGAAGTTGCTACATTAGTTGTAGTTGTAGCAGCCACAACAATAGTAGCAGTAAGAGTAATAGTAGTTGCGATAGGATTATTATTATTATTAGTAGTAGTAGTAATAGTAGTAGTAGCAGTAGTAGCCGCAACAGTACTAGTAGAAGTGTTAGGAGTTGTAGTTGATGTAGTAGCAGTAGTAGTAGGACTAGTAGCAGTAGTAGTGGAAGTAGCGATAGTACTAGTAGTGGTAGAAGTAGTGTTAGTAGTTGCAATAGAAGCTGTAGTTGTAGTAGTAGCATCATTAGTAGCAGTAGTAGTAGTAGTAGTGGTAGGAGTAGTTGTAGCAGTAATAGTAGTTGTAGTAGTCGTAGTAGCTGCTATAACAGTTGTAGCAGTTGTAGTAGTAGTAGAAGCATTAGTAGCAGTCAGAGTAGTAGTAGCAATAGTAATATCAGTAGTAATAGTGGAAGTAGTATTAGTGGCAGCAGTAGTAGTAGCAATTGTAGAAGTAGTAGTAGCAGTGCTAGCAGTTGTAGTAGTTGGAGTTTATTAGTAGTAGCAGTAGTAGAAATGGCAGTTGTAGTAGTAGTCTCATTAGTTGTGGTAGCAACAACAGTATTAGTAGTACCAGTAGCAATTATGGTAGTAGCAATAATTGTAGTAGCAGTAGTAGTAGTTGGGCCAGTAGTACTAGTAGTAGTAATAGTAGTAATAGTAGTAGTATTAATAATAATAGTAGTAATAGTAGTGATTGTCGTTCTTGTAGCATTGGTAGTATTAAAAGTAGTAGCAAAATTAGTAGAGTAGTAATAGAAGTAGTAGAAGCAGAAGTGGCAATAGTAGTAGCAAAAGTTGTAATAGTTATAGTAGTAGTTATAGTAGTAGTTGTGAGTACTAGTTTTTCTTGTAGTAGTAGTGATAGCTGTAGTTGTCGTCATAATAGTGGTTGTAGTAGTTGCAGTAGTAGTAGTTATCACGGCAGTAGTAGTAGTAGAAGTAGCAGTAGCACTAGTAGAACTAGTAGTTGTAGTAATAGTCATACTTGTTATAGTCATAGTAGCAGTAGTAGTGGTATTGTAGTAATAGTATTAGTAATACAAATAGCAGTTGAACTAGTAGTAGTAGTTGGAGGAGGAGGAGGAGGAGTTGGGGTAGGAGTCGGAGTTGTAGTGGGAGCATAGTAGGTGTAGAAGTAGAACTATGTATAGTAATTAGTAGTAGGTCTCGTAATGGTGGTAGTAGTAGTAGTTGTTGTTGTTGTAGTAGTAGCAATAGGAGTCGTAGGAGTGATAGTAGTAATAGTAGTAATAGTAGTAGCAGTAGCAGTAGTAGAAGTAGTTCTTGTTGTAGTAATTGTAGTAGGTGTAGTAGTAGTATTGGTAGTAGTAGTGGTGGTAGTAGTTGTAGTAGTACTAGTAGTAGTTGTTGTTGTAGTAGTAGTACTAGTAGTCATGGCAGTAGTAGCAACAATAGTAGTAGTAGTAGTAGTGGTAGTTTTGGTGGTTGCAGTAGTAGTAGTGGCAGGAGTAGTAGTAGGACTAGGAGTAGGAGTAGTAGTAGAAGAACTAGTATTAATTGTAACAGGGTAGTAGTAGTCGTCGTAGTAGAAGCAGTAGTAGGAGTCGTAGGAATAGTAGTTGTCATAGTAGTAGTAATAATAATAGTAGTAGTAGTAGTAGTTGTTGTTGTTGTTATATTAGTTGTAGTAGTAGTAATATTAGTAGTAGTAGTCGTCGCAAGAGTATGTTGCAATAGTGATAGGAGAGGAGGAGGAAGGAGTGTAGAAGTAGTGAGAGGATAGTAAGTTGTAGGTAGTAAGCAATAGTAAGAGTGGTAGTAGTAGTTTCAGTACTAGTTGTAGGAGATAGCAGTAGTTAGTAGGAGTATAGGAGCAGTAGCCGTAATAGTAGTGGTAGTAGTAGTAGAAGTAGTAGTAGAAGCAGTAGTTGTAGTAATTATTGTATCAGTAGCATGAGAAGTAGTAATAGTAGTAGTAGCAATAGTATAAGTTGTAGTAGTCGTCTTGCAGCAGCAATAGTAGCAAAAGTAGTAGTAGTAGCAGCAGCAGCAGTAGTGGTAGCAATAGTAATAGGAGTTGTTGCATTAGTAATAGTAGTAGCTGGAGTAGCACTAGTAATAGTTGTAGTTGTAGTGGTAGATGTTGCAGCTATAGAGGTTGTAGCGGTAGTGGCAGCAACAACAGCAATAGTAGTAGTAACTAAAGTAGTACTAATAGCTGTAGTAGCAATCGTTGCATTAGTAGCAATATTAGCCATTGTAGCAGCAATAGTAGTAGCGGTAGTAGCAGCTGCAGTAGTAGTGGTGGTAGTAGTAATAGTTGTAGTAGTAGCAGGAGCAAGGCAGTAGCTGTAGCAGAAGTAGTCCCAGTAGTAGGAGTGGCCAAAGTAGCAGTCGTACTAGTATTAGTTCTGGTAGTAGTAGTAGCAGTTGTATTAGTAGTAGTAGTAGTAGTAGTAGTACTAGAAGTAGTAATAGTAGTTGAAGTAGTGCAATTTGCAGGAGCAGTAGTAGTATAATAAGTAGTAGTAGTAGTGGTAGCAGTAGTAGTTACAGTAGTAGCAGAAGTTGTAGCAATTGTGATAGTAACAGTAGTAACTATTGTAGCAATAGAAGTCACAGCAGCAGTAGCGGTAGTAGTAGTTGTAGTAGTAGTTACAGTACTAGTAGAAGTTGGAGAAGTAATAGTAGTAGTAGTTGTAGTAGCATCAGCAAAAGTAGTAGTAGTATTAGTAGTAGTAGTAGTAGAAGCAGCAGTAGTAGTAGGAGCAGTTGCATGAGTAGTAGTAGTAGTTGGGGCAGTAGTACTAGTAGTAGAAGTGGAACCACTAGTAGAAGTAGTAGTAGATCTTGTTGTCATTTTAGTAGTAGAAGTTGTTGTTGTAATCATTGCAGTAGTAGTTGTAATAGTAAGGGTAGCCGCAGTCGTAGCAGTATTAGTAGTTGTTGTTATAGTAGTAGTTGTTGTAATAGTAGTAATAGTAGTAGTAGTGGTAGTAGCAGTGTAGTAGTCATCGAAGTAGTAGTACCAATATTAGTAGTAGTACTAGTAGCAACAGTAGTAGCAATTATTACAGCAGCAGTAGTAGTTGTAGTGTCATTAGTTGTAGAAGTAGTAGTGGTAGTAGCGGTAGCTGTATTAGCAGCAGTAGTAATAGTAGTAATAATAATAGCTTCAATAGTAGTAGTAGTAGCAGTAGTCGTAGTGGCAACATTAGTAGTAGTAGTTATAGCAATAGTAGTAGTAGTACCAGTAGTAGTAGTTGGAGTAGTAGCAGAAGTAGCAGTAGTAGTACTAGTAGTAGGAGTAGGAGTTGGAGCCGTAGTGGGTGTAGTAGCAGTAGCTGTAAATGGCATAGTTGTAGTAGCAGTTGGGACAGTAGTAGCAATAGTTGTTATCGTGGTAGCAATAGCAGTAGTGGTAGCAGTAGCAGCAGCAATAGTGGTAGTTATAGTAGAAGTAGTAATAGTTTTGGTAGCAGTAGTAGCAGTAATAGTGGTAGCACCAGTAGTAGCAATCGTAGTAGTAGTGGTAGTTGCAATAGTAGTCGTAAAAGTTGTAGCTGTAGCAATAGTAGTAGTAGTAATAAAAGTAGTAGTAGTAGCAAAAGTAGTTGTAGTTGGAGGAGTAGCAGTAGTAGCAGTAACAATAGTTGTAGTAGCTGAAGTAGTGGTTGTAGTAGTATTATTAGTAGCAGTAGTAGTAGAAGGAGTAGTTGCAATAGCAGTAGCAAGAGTAGTTATAGCAGTATTAGTTGTAGGAGAAGTAGTAGTAGTAGCAGTAGAGGTAGTAGTCATAGAAGTAGTAGTAGTAGCATTAGTAGTAGTAGTAGGAGAAGTAATAGTAGAAGCAATAGCAGTAATAGTAGTAGTAGTGGTAGTTGCAGAAGTAGTATTAGTTGGAGGAGTAGCAGTGATAGCAATCGTAGTTGCAGTAGCAGCTGTAGCAGCAGTAGTAGTAGAAGTTGTTATCATAGCAGTTGTAGTAGCAGTTTGGCAAGTAGTAGTAGTAGTAGGAACAAAAGTAGGAGTAGTTGCAGTAGTAGCGTAAGTAGCAATAGTTGTAGTAGTAGCAGAAGTAGGAGGAATAGTAGTAATAGTTGCAGTAGTAGTGGTAGGAGGAGTAGTAGTAGTAGTAGGAACTGAAGAAGTAGGAGTAGTAGCAGCAACAGTAGGAGTAGTTGTAGTTGGAGAAGTATTACTAGTAGTAGTAGTTATAGCAGTAGTAGAAGTAGCATATGTATTAGTAGTAGTAGTGGCAGTAGCAGAAGTAGCAGTTGTAGTAGTAGTTGCAGCAGTAGCAATAGTAGCAGGTGTTGCAATTGCAATAGTAGTAGTAGAAGTAGCTGTAATAGCAATATTAGTCAGAATATTATTAGTGAAAATAATAGTTGCAGCAGTAGTAGTAGTAGTAGTTGTTGTTGTAGAAGTTGTAGCAATAGCAGAAGTAGTAATAGTTATTGTAGAAGTGGACAAAGGAGTAGTAGCAGCAGCAATAGTTATAGTTGTAGTAGTACTAGTAGTAATTGGAGCAGTAGTAGTAGTTTTTGTAGAAGTAGCAACAATAGTAGCAATAGTAGTTGAAGGTGTAGTAGTAGCAGTAGCAGTGTAGTAGTAGTAGTAGTAGTAGCATTACTAGCAGCAACAGTTTGAGTGTAGCTGCAACAGTAGCAATAACAGTAGCAATAATAGTAGTAGTGGTAAATGTTGCCAAAGTAGTAGTAGCAGCAGCAGCAATAGTGGCAGTAGTAGCAATTGTAGTAGTAGTTGTAGTAGTTGAAGCCATAGAGGAAGTAGTAGCAGTAGTATTAGTAGTAGTAGTCATAGTAATAATAGTAGGAGCAGTAGTAGAAGGAGCAATAGTAGTAGTAGTACTTAAAGCAGTATTAGTAGAAATAGTAGAAGTAGTTAAAGTAGTAGTAGATACAGTGTAGTAGTAGTAGTAGTACTTGTAGTAGTTGTAGTCGTTCGAGTAGTACTAGTAGGAGCAACAGTAGCAGTTGTAGCAGTAGCAATAGTAGTAGTAGTAATAGTAGCGATAGTAGTTGTAGTAGTTGTAGTAGCAACAGTGGTAGTTGCGGTAGTAGTAGTAGTTATAGTATCAAGTGTACTAGTGGTTGTAGTAGCACTAAGTAGTTGTAGTAGAAGTAGAACCAATAGTAGTTGTTGCAGAAGAAGTAGTAATAGTTGTAATAGTTGTAGTTGTAGTAGTAGTAGTAATAGTAGTAGTAGTAATAGTAGTAGTAGTAGTAGTAATAGTAGTAGTAGTAGTAGTAATAGTAGTAGCTGTAGCATTAGTAGCTATAGAAGCAATAGTAGCAGTAGTAGCAGTAGAAGTAGTAGCAGAAGTAATAGTAGGAGCAATAGTAGTAGTAATTGGATTAGCAGCAGCAGTAGTAGTGAAAGTAGTAATAGTAGCAGTAGTAGTAGGAGTATCATTGGTAGCAGTTGTGGTTATAGTAGTAGCATGAGGAGGAGGAGTCGCAGTAGTAGCCCTAGCGACAGTAGTTGTGCTAGCAGTATTAGTAGTGGTAGGAGTAGTTCTGGTAGTGGTAGTAGTAGCTGTAGTATAGGAGAAGTAGTAGTAGTAGTAGAAGGAGTAGTTGTAGGAATAGTTTTGGTGGGAGTAGTGGTCATAACAGTAGCTGTTGTAGCAGTTGTAGCAATAGTAGTATCAGTAGTAGCAGGAGTAATAGTAAAAGTAGTAGTTGTAGTAGCAGCCGAGTAATAGTAGTAGCAGGAGTAGCAGTAGTAGTAGCTGAAGCAATAGTAGTCATAGTAGTAGAAGCTGTAGTAGTAGTAGTAGTAGCCGTAGCAGTAGTAGTGGTAGTAGCAAAAGCTATAGTAGTAGTAGTAGTAGTAGTAGTAGTAGTAACAGTAGTAGTAGTAGTGTGAGAAGTAGTAGTAGCACTGTTGCAATAGTAGTATTAGAAGTAGCAGCAGCTGCAGAAGTAGCAACAGTAGCAGCTGTAGTTATAGTTATAGCTGTAGTAGTCGTAGTTCTTGTTGTAGTAGTAGCAGTAGTAACATCAGTAGTTGTTGTTGTGGTTATAGTGGTTGTAGTAGTAGTAGTAGCTGTTGTACCAATCGTAGCAGTCATAGCATTAGTAGCAGTAGTACCCGTAATAGTAGTATTAGTAGTAGTTATAGCAGTCGTGGCTATAATAGCCATTGCAGTAGTAGTGGTGGTAGTAGTGGTAATAGTTGTACAAGTAGTAGTAGGAGCAGTGGCTGTCTTAGGAGCAGAAGTGGTACTAGCAACAGTAGTAGACATAGTAGCAGTTGTTGTAGTAGTAGTAATATAGTAGTAGCAGTTGTACTAGTAGTAGTACTACTACTAGTTGTATTACTAGAAGTAGTAGTAGTAGTAGAAGTAGTTTATGTTGCAATAGGTGCATTAGTGGTACAATAAGTAGTAGTAGTAGTAGTAGTGGTAGTAGAAGTAGTAGTAGTTCTAATACTACAAGATGTAATAGTAGTTGCAGTAGTAGCTATAGTATTAGTAGTTGTAGTGGTAGCAATAGTAGCAGTAGTAGCTATTGTAGTCGAAGCAGTAGCCGTAGTGGTAGCCGTAGTACTACTAGCTGTAGTAGTAGGAGTTTGAGATGTAATAGTTGTTGTAGTCGCTATAGTAGGAGTACTAGTTGTTGTTGTGGTAGTAGTAGTAGCAACAATAATAGTAAAAGTAGTAGTTGTGGTAGTAGTAGTAGTAGTAATGGTATTAGTAGTAGTTGTAGTAGCAGCAGCAGAAGTACTAGTAGTAGTAGAAGTAGAAGGAGTAGTAGTAGTACTAGTAGTAGAAGCGGTAGCATTACTAGTAATAGTAGTAGCAGCAACAACAATAGTTGTTGTTGTTGTTGTAGTAGTCATAGCAGCAGCAGAAGTAGTAGTAGTAGTAGCCACAGTAGTAGCTATAGCAGCAATATTATTATTAGTAGTAGTAGTAGCAGTATTCGTAGTAGTAATACTTGTAGTTGTTGTAGTAGTAGCAGTAGTAGTCGAAGTTGTAGTAGTAATAGTAGTAGTAGTAGTAGTAATAGTAGAAGTAGTACTAGTAGTAGTAGTAGTTGTTGTTATTGTAGTGACAGTAGCGACAATGGTAGTCATAGTAGCAACATTAGCAGTAGTAGTTGTAGAAGTAGTTGTAGTAGTAGCGATATATGTTTTAGCAGTACTAGTAATTGTAGTAGTAGTAATAGTTTCAGCAGTAGTAGTTGCAGTAGTTGTAGTAGCAACAGCAGTAGTAGTAGTAGCAATAGTTGTAGTTGCAGTTGTAGTAGTAGTGGTTGGTGAAGTAGAGTAGCAGCAGTAGCAGTAGTTGTAGTAATAGGCGGGAAAGTTGTGGTAGTAGCAGTTGGAGCACAAGTAGTAGTCGTAGTTGTAGTACGTGTAGTAGTCATTGTACCAATAGTAGCAATTGTTACTGTGGTAGCAATTGTGTGGATTCTAGTAGTACTAGTAGCTGTAGTAGTATGAGAAGTAGTAGTAGCAGCAGTAGTGGAGTAGTAGTGACAGTAGTAGTAGTTGTAATAGTAGTAGTAGCAGCAGTAGCAAAAGTAGTAGTAGTTGTAGTAGTAGCAGAAGTAGCAGCAGTAGGAGTAGAAATAGGTGCAGTAGTAATGGTAACAGTAGTTGTAATAGTTTGAGTAGCAGTAGGAATAGGAGTATTACGAGTAGTAGCAGTGGGTAGTTGGAGCTACATTAGTAGTAGTACTAGTAGCAGTCGTAGTAGTAGCAATAGCAGTTGTAGCTATTGTAGTTGAAGCAACTGTAATTTGGTAGAAGCAGTAGCGATAGTAGCCAGAGTAGCAGTTGTATTAGTGGTAGTAGAAGTTGTAGTAGTAGCAGTAGTAGTTGGAGTATCATTAGCAAAAATAGTAGTAGTAGTAGTAGTAGTAGTAGAAGTAGTGGCAGCTGTAGTAATAGCAGTAGTAGCAGTAGCAGTAGTAGTGATAGTTGTAATCAAAATTGTCGAAGGAGTAGCAGATGTAGGAGTCCAAGTAGCAGCAATAGTCATAGTAGTGGCAACAGCAGTAGTAGTTGGGGCAGTAGCAGCAGTATTTGCAGAAGTTGCAACCCTAGTAATAGTAGTAGAAGGAGCAGTAGTAGGAGTAGCCGTAGTATTAGTATTAGTAGTCATAGTATTAGTTGTAGTTGTAGTCATATTAGTCAGAGAAGTAGCTGTAGTAGTAGTAGCAGCAACAATAACAACAACAACAAGGGTAGTAGTAGTAGTAGCAATAGCAGCAACAATAACAACAACAACAAGAGTAGTAGTAGTAGTCGAAGTAGTTGAAGTAGTTTTAACAGAAAGAGTAGTAGTAGTTGAAGTAGTTGTCGTAGAAATGTAGTTGTGGTGGTAGTTGTATTAGTAGTAGTCAGACCAATAGTAGTAGTTGTTGGGGTAGCAGCAGTAGCAGTTGTAGCAGTAGTTGTAGTGGAAGTAGTAATAGTAGCAGTAGTAGTAGCGATAATAGCTACAATAGTAGCAGCAGCAACAACAATTATAGTTGGGTTAGTATTAGTAGTAGTAGTATCAATAGAATTAGTAGTTGTAATTGCAGTAGTTGTTGTTGCAGAAGTAGCAGTAGCAGTAGTAGCAAATGTAGTAGTAGTAGTGGTAATAGTACTCGAAGTACTAGTAGTAGCAGTAGAAGTAATAGTAGGAGCAATCGTAGTGGTAGTAGCAGTAGAAGTAATTGTAGGAACAGTGGAAGTAGTAGTAGGAGGAGCAGCTGCAGTAGTAACAGTGGAAGTAGTAATAGCAACAGTAGCTATACTAGTATCAGAGATAGCAGTAGTGGTTGAAGTAGTAGTAGGAGGAGGAGTAGTAGCGGTAGTAGCGGTAGCAGCCGTAGTAGTGGTAGCAGTATCAGAAGTGCTAGGTGTAACAGTAATAGTAGTAGTAGATGTAGCATAGGAGTAACAATAGTAGCCATAGTAGTATTAGTAGTAGCGGATTAGCAACACGAATAGTAGTAGTGGGAGTAGTTGTCGTAACAATAGCTCTTGTAGCAGTTGTAGCAGTAGTAGTATCAGTAGTAGTAGGAGTAGTAGCAAAAGTAGTAGTAGACGTAGTAGTAAGTGGTAAGCAGCAGTAAGTAGTCATAGCAAAACAGGCAGCAGTAGTAGTAGCAAAAGTTGTAGTATTCGTACCAGTAGTAGTAGTAGTAGTAGTAGTAGTAGTAGTAGTAGTAGTAGTAGTAGTAGTAGTAGTAGTAGTAGTAGTAGTAGTAATAGTAGTAGTAGTAGTTGTTGTTGTAGTAGCAATTGTAGTAGTAGTTGTAGCTGCAGCAGCAGCAGCAGCAGTAGTAATAGAGGTACTACTTGTTGTAGTAGTAGTAGTAGTAGTTGTAGTAGTAGTAGTAGTTATAGGAGTTGGAGTAGTAGTAGTTGTAGTAGTTGTTGTTGTAATAGTAGTAGTAATAGTAGCTGTAGTTGTTGTAGTAGTAATAGTAGTAGTAGTAGTTGTTGTTGTTGTAGTAGTAGTAGTAGCAGCAGTAATAGTAGTACTATTAATTGTAGTACCTATAGTAGTAGTTGTAGTCGTAGCAGTAGCTGTAGGAGTAGGAGTAACAGTAGTTGTAATAGTAGTTATAATAGTAATAGTCATAGTAGCAGTTGTTGTAGTAGTACCAGGAGTTGCAGTAGGAGTAGTAGTCATGGTAGTAGTGTTAGTAGTAATCACAGTAGTATTAGTAGTAGTAGTAGTCCTAGTTGTAGTAGTAGCAGTAGTAACAATAGTTGTAGTAATAGTAGTATTAGTAGTACTACAATTTGTAGTAGTAGTAGTATTAGTAGTAGTAGAGGAGTAGTAGTAGTAATAGTCATAGTAGGAGTTAGAGAAGGAGCAGTTGTAGGAGTACTCATTGTAGGAGTGGTGGTGGTAATAGTTGTTGCCATGGGAGTCATAGTAGGAGTAGTAATAGTTGTATTTGATGCCGTAGTGATAGTAGCCATAGTAGTAGCAACAGTTGTAGTAGAAGTAGTTGCAGTTGCGACAGCTGTAGTACCCGTTGCAATAGCAGAGGTAGTAGTAGCAGCAGTAATAGTAACTGTAGTGGTTGGAGTAGCAATAGTAGCAATAGTCGTAGAAGTAGTGGTTGTTGTAGTAGTGTTAGCAGTAGTAGTAGTAGTAGTAGTAGTAGCAGCAGCAATAGAACTAGCAGTAGTACCACTAGTAGTAGTAGTAATAGAAGTAGTCGTAACAGTAGTGGTGCTAGTAGTAGTAGTAGTAGCCAAGTTGCAATAGTAATAGCAGTAGTAGCAGCAGCAACAGTAGTAGTAGTAGTAGAAGTAGCAGCAACAGTCCGAATTGGAGAAGTAGCAGCAGCAGTAGTAGTTATTGTAATAGTAGTTGTAGTAGTAGTAGTATCTATAGTAGGAGTAGTTGTAGTAGTGGTAGTAGTAGTAGGAGCGGTAGAAGTAGTAGTAGTAGTGTGGTAGTAGTAGTAGTAGTAGTAGAAGAAGTGTTAGGAGTCGTAGCAGTAGTAGTAGTAGTAGTAGTAGCCATTGTAGTATCTGTAGTGTTAGTCACAGTAGTAGTAGTTTTAGAAGTAGTAGTGGGAGTTCAAGTGTAGTAATCGTCATAGTTGTAGTAGTGGAAGTCGTAGTATTAGTAGTAGTAGGAGGAGGAGAAGTAGAAGTAGGAGTTGTAGTGGTTGTAATAATAGTTGTAGTAGCAATAGTAGTAGTAGTAGTATAACGAGTGGTAGAAATAATAGTAATAGTGGTCGTAGTAGCAGTAGTAGTTGAAGGAATGTTAGGAGTCGTAGTAGCAGCAGCAGGAGTAGTAGTAGTAGTAGTAGTAGCCATAGTAGTTGTTGTAGTAGTAGTAGCCGTAGTAGTAGTACTAGAAGTAGTAGTGTGAGTTGTAATAGTGGAAGTCGTAGTAGTATTAGTAGTAGTAGTTGTAGAAGTACCTATAGTTGTAGTAGTTGTAGAAGAAGTGGTAGTAGTAGTAGTTGTTGTTGTTGTTGTAGTAGGAGTGGCAGCATTAGTAGTAGCAAGAGTACCCGTAGTAGTAGTTGTTGTTATTTTTGTCATAGTAGTATTAGGTGTAGCAGTAGGAGTAGGACTGGGAGTTGGGGTAGTAGTTGTAGTAGTAGTAGTAATAATTATAGTAGTGGCAATAGTTGTTGTAATAGATGTAGTAATAATAATAGTAGGAGTAGAAGTAGTAGTCACAGTAGTTGTAGTAAAAATAGTAGTTGTAGCAGGAGCAGCAACAACAACAGTAGTAGTAGCAGTAGTTTTTGCAACTGTTATAGTACGTGTCACAGTTGTAGTTGTAGGAGTAGCCGCATTAGAAGTAGTCGTAGTTGTAATAGTAGTAGTAGTAGGAGTAGCAGCAGTAGTAGCCGGAGTTCTAGTAGTAGTAATAGTTATTATACTTGCTATGGAAGAAGTATAACTAGATGTAGTACCAGTAATATGAGCAGCAGAAGGAGTAAGAGTATTAGTAATTGTAGTAGGAGTAGCAGAAGGAGTAGTAGCATCAGTAGGAGTAGTAGTCTGTGTAGTAGTAGTTGGAGTGGTAGTAGTAGTAGTAGAACTAGTAGTAATAATAGTTGTTATAGTATCCATAGCAGTAGTAGCAGTAGTTGTAGGTGTAGTTGTAGAAGTAGTTGTAGTTGTAATAGTAGGAGTAGCAACAGTCGTAGGAGTACTAGTTGTTGTAATGGTGGTGGTGGTAGTAGTAGTAGCAGCAGTAGTAGTAGTAGTAGTAATAGTAATAGTAGTAGTAGTAGTAGTAGTAGTAGTAGTAGTAGTAGTAGTAGAAGTTGTAGTAGGAGTAGGAGTAGTAGTAGTAATGGTAGTAGTAGTATTAGTAGTAGTAGTAGTAGTAATATTAGTCATAGTTTTTGGATCAGCAACAATAGTAGCAGTAGTAGTAGTAATAGTAGCAGAAGTAGTAGAAGTAGTAGTAGCAGTTGTGGTAGTAGTAGCAGTAGTAGGAGTTGTCGTAGCAGTAGTATTAAGAGTAGAATTAGTAGTAGTAGTCGCAGTAGTAGCATTTGTAGCTGGAGAAGAACTAGTAGCAGTAACAGCAATAGTAGCGGTAGTAGTAGTAGTAGCCGCAGTTGTAGCAGTAGTTGTAGTAGTAGGGGAAGTACTAGTAGTAGCAATTGCCATAGTAGTAGTCGTAGTAGTACTGGAATTAGTAGTAGATATAGTAGCAGCAGCAGCAGCAGTAGCATTAGTTGTAGCGGTAGTTGTAGAAGTAGTAGTAGAAGCAGTAGTTGCGATAGCAGTTGTAGTAGTAGCTATAGTAGCTATAGTAGCAGTAGTTGCTATAGTAGCAATAGTAGTAGTAGTAATAAAAATAGTAGCTATTGTGGTAGCAGTTGTAGTAGTAGCCGTATTAGCAGGAGTAACTTGAGTAGGTATTAAAGTAGGGGTAATTGTAGGAGCAGTAGTAGTAGTAATTGTAGTAGTAGGTATAGAAGTAGTTGTAGTAGTAGTAGTAGTACGAGTAGCAATGCAAATAGTAGCAGTAGTAGCAGTAATAGTAGTAGAAGTACTAGCATTAGTAGCATTAATAGCAGTAAAAGTAGTAGCAGCTATGGTAGTTGTAGTAGTAGCAGTAGCAGTCATAGTAGTATAAGCAGTAGTAATCGCAACAGTAGGAGTAGTAGTTGTAGTAGTTGTAGAAGTAGTAGAAATAGTAGTTGAAGCAGTAGTAGGAATAGTAGTAGTATTAGTAGTAGTTGTACTAGTAGTATTTGTCGTAATGTGTGTAGTAGTAGTACTAGTAGTAGCAACAGTAGTAGTAGCAGTAGTAGCTTGTGTAGCTGTAGTTGTAGTACTAGTAACAGAAGAAGTACTTGTTGCAGTAGTAGTACTAGTAGTAGTAGTAGTAGTAGAAGTTGTAGTAGCAGTAGTAGTAGTGGTAGTAGTAGTAGTTGAAGTAGTTGTTGTAGTAGAAGTGCTTGTAGTAGTTGTAGTAGTTGTAATGGTAGTAGTAGAAATACAAGTAGGAGTAGCAGCAGAAGCAGTAGGTGTTTCTGCTATAGCAGCAGCATCATTAGTAGTTGTTTTAGTAGCAGTAGTAGTAGCAGTAGTAGGAGTACAAGTAGTAGCATCAGTAGTAATTATAGTAGTAGTTGTAGTAGTAGCAGTAGCAGTAGTACAAGTAGTAGTAGTACTAGAAGTTATAGTATAGTAGCAGTAGTGCTATAGTTAGTAGTTGTAATAGGAGTTGGTGTAGGAGTTGGGGTAGTAATAGGAGTAGTGGCAGTAGTAATAATAGTAGGAGCAATAGTAGGAGTAGAAATAGAAGTAGCAGTTATAGCAGTAATAATGGTAGAACTAGTAGTAGTCATAGGAGTAGTAGTAGTAGTACCAGTTGTAGTAGTAGTAGTAGTAGTAGAAGAAGCAACAATAGTACTGATAACTGAAGTAATAGCAGTAGTAGGTGTAGTAGTTTTAGAAGTAGTAGTAGTAATAGTAGTAGTAGTAATATTAGTAGTAGTAGCAGTAGCTGTAGTGGTATTAGTAGTAATAGGTGTAGTAGTAGTTGTCGTTGTAGTAGCAACAGTCGAAGTAGTAGAAGTAGTAGTAGTGGCAGTAGCAGCTATAGTAGTAGTAGTAGCCATAATTGTTTAAGTAGCTCTAGGAATAGGAGTTGGAGTAGGAGTAGTAGCAGTAGTAGTTCTCGTAGTAGTAGTACTAGCATTACCACGAGTAGGAGTAGGACTAGGAGAAGTAGTCGCAGTAGTAGGAGTAGGAGTAGTAGTGGTGGCAGGAGTAGTAGTAGTGGTAGTAGTAGTTGTTGTTGTTGTTGAAATAGATGTAGTATTAGTAGTAGTAGTTGTACTAGTGGTAGTATTAGTGGTAGTAGTAATTGTATGAGTGGGAGTAATAGTAATTGACCTATGGGTAGTAGTAGTAGTAGTAGTAGTAGGAGTTGGAGTAGGAGGAGTAGAAGTTGTATCTGAAATAGAAGTATTAGCAATAGTAGGAGCTGCAATAGTAGTAGTAGTACTAGTAGTAGTAGTCGTAATTGGAGTGGTTATGGTAATTGTAGTAAGAGTAGCAATAGTAGTGACAGTGGTAGTTGTAGTGGTAGTGTTAGTAGAAGTAGTAGCCCTTGTAGTAGTAGCTGGAGTAGTAGTAGTTGTAGTAGTGTTATTAGTTGTACTTGTCGGAGGTTTGATAAGAGTAGAAGGTGGATTAGGAGTGGCACTACGAGTTACAGTAGTAGTAGTATTGCTTGTAGGAGGAGCAGTAGTAGCTGTAGCATGAGGAGGAGTAGTAGTAGTAGTATTAGTAATCATTGTAGTAGTAGTAGCAGTACTAGTAGTGGTAGTAGAAGTAGTAGAAATTGCATTAGTAGTAGTAGTAGTAGTAGTCGTAGTCGTAGTAGTAGTTGTAGTAGTTGTAGTAGTAGGAGTAGTAGTTGTAGTAATAGTCGTAGTAGTAGTTATAGTAGTAGGAGTAGTAGTTGTAGAAGTAGTACTAATAGTAGTAGTAGCAAAAGTACTACTAATTGTAGCAGCAGCAGCAGCAGCAGCAGTAGTAGTAGTAGTCATGGAAGTAGTCATTGTAATAATACTACTAGTAGTAGGAATAGTAATGTTAGTAGTAATAGTAGTAGTTGTAGTCGTATGTGTAGAAGTAGCTATAGTAGGAGTAGAAGTTGTTGTAGTAGTGGTTGGAGCAGGAGTAGGAGTAGTAGTAGTAGTTGTTGTTGTTGTTGAAGTAGAAGTAATATTAATAGAAGTTGTTGTTGTAGTAGTTGTTTTAGTTGTAGTAGTATTAGTAGTAGTAGGAGTTTCAAGAGTAGTAGTTGTCAGAGTATAAAGTAGTAGTAGTAGGAGTAGCAGTAGCAAAAGGAGTTGGAGTAGGAGCAGTTGTACTAGTAATAGAAGTAGCAGTAGCAGCAGTTGCTGCAATAGTAGTATTTGTCATCATAGTAGTAGTAGTAGTACTAGTAGTGGTAGTTGTAGCAATAGAAGTAGTTGTGGTAATCGCAGTAGCAGTCGTAGTGGTAGTAGTAGTAGAAGTAGTAGCAATAGTAGTGATAGTTGTACTAGTTGTACCAGTTGTAGTTATCACAGGAGTGGTAGGAGTAGGAATTAGAGTTGGTGTGACAGTTCGAGTTGTTGTAGTAGTAGTACTCATAGCAGAAGTAATAGTAGCAGTAGCAGGAGTAGGAGTAGTAGTATTAGTAGTAGTAGGAGGAGGATGAAGACGAATAGGAATAGTAGTTTTCGAAGTAGGAGTACGAGTGGTAATAGTAGCAGTTGCAGTAGTAATACTTGTAGTAGTAGGAGTGCTCGTAATAGCAATAGTTGGAGTAGTAGGAGTAGTAGGTGCAGTAGCATCCGCCGCCGCATCAATAGTTGTAGCAGCAGTAGTTATAGTAGTGGTAGTAATTATAGTAGGAGTAGTAGTAATAGGCGTAGCTGTAGTAGTTGCAGTCATAGTAAAAGTACAAGTCGAAGTAGCTGTACTAGTAGTAACAGTAGTAGTGGTAGTAAAATTAGTAGTAATAGGAGCTGTAGTAGTAGTAGAGGTAGTAGCGGTAGCAGTAGTAGCAGAAGTTGTAGTAATGGTAATAGTTGTAGTAGTAGTTCCAGTAGCAGTACTATGTGTAGTAGTAATTCTAGCAGCAAAAGTAATAGTAGGTGTAGCTTAAGGAGTAGGATTTGGTGTATGAGTAGCAGTAGTAGCAGTAGTACTAGTAGTAATAGCAACAGTAGCAGTAGTAGTGGTAGTAGAAGGAGGTGGAGGTGGAGTTGTAGTAGTAGTAGTAGTCTTAGTAATTGCAGTAGTAGTAGCAGTAGTGCTAAGAGTTGCAACTATAGCAGCAGAAGTTGAAGTAGTAGTAGTAAAAATAGTAAAAATAGTAGTTGTAGTAGTTATTTAGTAATTTAGTAATTTAGGAGTATGGGTAGTACTAGGTGCAGTAGTAGTACTATTAGTACTAGGAGGAGGAGGAGGAGCAGTAGGAGTAGCAATAGCAGTAGTAGCTATAGTAGTAGCAATGGAAATAGAAGTAGTAGTGGCAGTAGCAGTAGCAGTTGTAGCAATAGTAATCTCAATAATAGGACTAGTACATGTAGTAGTAGTAGTAGCAGCAGCAGTAGTAGTAATAGTAGCAGAATTTGTAGTAGCAATAATAGTACTGATAGTAGTAGTTGTAGTAGTAGTAGTAGTAGCAGCAGCAGCAGCAGTTGCAGTAGTAGTAGTAGCAACAGCAGTAGAAGCAGCAACAGCAGCAGTAGTAGTAGCAACAGCAGAAGGAGATGGAGTCGTAGTTGTAGTAGTAGTAGTGGTCTTAGTAATTATAGTACTAGTAGTAGTACTAGGAGTTGCAATTGAAGCAGCAGTAGTTGTAGAAGTTGTTGTAGTAGTAGCAGTAGTAGCAGTAGTGGCAGTATTAGTAGTAATAGTACTTGCACGAGTAGTAGTAGTAGTAGTAAAAATAGTAGTAGTTGTTGCTGTAGTAGTAGTTGTTGTTCTAGTAGTAATAGGATTCTATGTAGGAGTATGGGTAGTAGCTAGATGCTGTAGCAGTACTAATAGTAGTAGCAAGAGTATTAGTAGGAGGAGCAGTAGGAGTAGCAATAGAAGTAGTATCTATAGTAGTAGCGATAGAAACAAAAGTAGTAATGGTAGTGGCAGTAACAGTAGCAATCTTAGCAGTAGTAATTACAATACTATGACTAGTACTAGTAGTAGTAGTAGTAGTAATAGTAGCAGAATTAGTAGTAGCAATAATAGTACTAGTAGTAGTAATAGTAGCAGTAGTAGAAGTAGTAGTAGTGGTAGTAGTGCCAGCATTTGTAGTACATGCAGGGCAAGGATTAGTAACTACTAGTGGTAGTACGGCAAGCAGCAGTAGCAGCAGCAGTAGTAGTAGCAGTAGTAGTAGTAGCAGTAGTATTAGTGGTAGTAGTAGTAGTAGCACTAGTAGTGATAGTAGAAGTTATTGTTGTAGTAGTTATTGTAGTGGTAGCACTGGTAGTAGTCATTGTAGTAGTAGTAGGAGTAGTAGTGATAGTAGTAGTAGTAGGAGTTGTTGTTGTTGTTGTTGTTGTAGGATTAGTAGAGTAGTAGTAATAGTAGTTGCAGTGGTAATAGTAGTAGTAGTTATAGTAGTAGAAGTAGTTGCAGTAGTGGTGTAGTAATAGTAGCAGTAGTAGTAGTAGTGGCAGTAATAGTAGTATCAGTAGTAGTACTAGTAGTATTAGTAGTCATTGTAGTAGCACTAGTAGTAGTAGCAGTAGTAGTAGTAGTAGTAGTATTAGCAGTAGTTTCGTTTGTAGTGTTAGTAGTAATAATAGCAACTGTAGTAGTTGTAGTAATAGCTGATGTAGTTGTAGAAATAGTCATAATAGACACAGTGCATGTAGTAATAGCATATGTAGTTGTAGAAATAGTAGTAATAGCCGTAGTAGTTGTCGAAATATTAGTAATAGTTATAGTAGCAGTAGTACTAGTAATTGTAGTAGTTGTAGTGGTAGTAGTAGTAGCAGCAGTGGTAGTTGTAATAGCAGTAGTAGTAGTAATAGTAGTTTTATTAGTCGTAGGTGTAGAAGTAGCAGTAGGAGGTGGAGTAGGAGTAGTAGTAGTAGGAGGAGTAATAGTAGTACTAGTAGTTTAGTGCTAACAGTAGTACGAGTAGGAGTAGGTGTAGGAGAAGTAGTAGCAATAGTAGCCGTAGGAGTAGTAGTGGTAGCAGGAGCAGGAGTAATAATCGTTGTAGTAGTTCTTGTCATTGTTGTTGTAGTAGTAGTATTAGTAGTTGTACTTGTAGAAGCAGTAGTATTAGTTGTAGTGGTAGTAGTAGTTATAGTAAGTGTTGGGATTGGAGTAATAGTGATTGGAGCAGTGGTAGTAGTAGTAGTAGTAGTAGTAGTAGTAGTAGTAGTAGTAGTAGGAGTGGTAGTAGCAGTAGGAGTTGGAGTAGTACTTGTAGTAGTTGTACTCGCAATAGAAGTAATAGTACTAGCAGCTACTACAATAGTAGTAGTTGTAGTATTTTCAGTACTAGTAGTAGTGGTAGTAGAAATTGGAGTAGTTGCAGCAATAGTAGTAACAAGTGCAATAGTTGAAGCAGTAGTAGTAGCAGCAGTAGTAGTAGTAGAAATTGTAGCTGTAGTAGTAGTAGCAGTAGCTATAGTAGTTGTAGTGGTCCTACTTGTCGGAGGAGTCGTAGGAGTAGGAGTTGGAGTTGGAGTGGCAATACGAGTTGTAGTAGTAGTAATAGTACTAGTAGGATTAGTATTAGTAGCAGTTGCAGGAGTAGGAGTAGTAGTAGTTGTAGTAGTAGTAGTAGGTGGAATAGTAGTAATAGTAGTCATAAGAGTAGCAGTAGGAGTGGTAATAGGAGTAGTAGTAGTAGCAATTGTTGTAGTTGTATGAGTAGTCATAACTGTAGTAGTTGGACTAGCAGGAGTAGTTGGCATAGCAGTTGGAGTAGTAACAATAGTGGTAGCTGTTGTAGTAGTAGTACTAATATTAGTAGCAGTAGTAGAAGTAGTAGTAGTAGTAATAGTAGTCGTAGTAGTAGTAGCAGCAGCAGCAGTAGTAGCAGTAGTAGAAGTAATAGATGTAGTAGTAGCAGTTATAGAAGTAGTAGGAGCTAGGGTTGGAGTAGTAGTAGTAGAGGTAATAGTAGTACTAGCAGTAGTAGTCGTTGTAGTGGTAGTCATAGTAGTTGTTGTAGTAGGAGTAGTGGGAGTAGTAGTAGCAGTAGTAGTTGTAGTCGTGGTAATAGTAGTGGTCGCAGTAGTTGTAGTAGTAACAGTTGTAACAGTATTAGTAGTAGTATTAGAAATAGTAGCAGTAGTAGCAGTAGCAGTAGTAGTAGAGGCAGTAGCGGAAGCAGTCATAGCAGTAGTAGTAGCTGGAATAGTAGCTAGAATAGTAGCAGTAGTAGTAGTAGAAGTAGTAGTAGTAGTAGTAACAATAATAACAATTCTAGTAGTAGTAGCAGTAGTAGTAATAGTAGTAGAAGTAGTAGTAGCAATAGTAGTAGTAATAGCTGGAGTCGTAGTAGTACTAGTAATAGTAGTAGTATTTGTAGCAATAGGTGTAGTAGTAGGAGTACTAGTAGTAGTCACCGATGTAGTACTAGTAGTTGCAGTAGTAGTAGTAAAGTAGAAGTAGTTGTTGCACTAGTAGTAGTACTAGTAGTAGTAGTAATAGTAGAAGTAGTTGTTGCAATAGTAGTAGCTATAGTAGTAGTAGTAGTAGTAGTAGTAGTAGTTGTTGTTGTTGTTGTTGTTGTAATAAAAGTAGGAGTAGTAGTTGTAGTAATAGTAGAAGTTGCAGCCGCAGTAGCCGCAACAGTAGCAATTATTGTAGTAGTTGTAGAAGTAGAAGTAGCAACATTACTAGTAGTAGTCGCAGTAGTAGTAGCAATAGTAGTAATAGTAGTGGTAGTAGTTCTAGTAGTAGAAGTAGAAGTAGTAGTAGTAAAAGAAGTAGTTGTAGTAGTAGCAGTATAAGCAGTCACAGTAGTAGGAGTAGAACTAGTAGTAGTTATTGTACTAGGAGTTGGTGTAGCAATAGGGGTTGTAGTAGGGGCAATGGTAGTAGTGATAGTGGTAGTAGTAGGTGTAGTAGTAATTGTTGTAGAAGTAGTTAGAGTAGAAATTGAAGCAGTAGCTGTAGTAGCAGTAATAGTAGAACTAGTTGTAGCAGCAGGAGAAGTAGCTGTATTAGTAGTAGCTTTTGTAATAGTAGCAGTTGTCATAGAAGCTGTAGTAGTAGTGCACTAGTAGTAGTAATAATAGTAGCAATTGTTGCAGTAGTAGTAGTTGTAGTTGTAGTAGTAGTAGTAGTAGTAGTAGTAGTAGTAGTAGTAGTAGTAGTAGTGGAAGTAATTGTCCCAATAGTAGAAGTAATATTAGTAGTACTAGTAGTTGTAGTTGTAGTATTAGTAACAATAGTTGTAGTAGTAGCAGTGTTGTAGAAGCAATTGTACTAGTAGTGGTAGTAGTGGTAGTAGTGAAAGTCACAGTAGTAGAGTTGTTGTTGTAGTAGTAGCAGTAGTTACAGTAGTGGTAGTAGTACTAATAATAGTCGTAGTAGTAGCAGTAGCAGTAGTAGCAGTGGTAGTTGCAAATGTAGTAGGAGGAGGAGTCATAGTAGTAGTAGTAGTAGTAGAAGTTTTAGCAATAGTAGTAGGAGGAGGAGGACGAGGAGGAGTATTAGTAGTAGCAGTAGGAGTACTTGTAGTAGTAGCAAAAATAGTAGAAGAAGTAGAAATAGTAGTAGTAGTTGTCGTAGAAGAAGTTGTAGTAGTAAAAGTAGTAGTAGTAGGAGGAGTAGTTGTTGTACTAAAAGGAGTAGTTGTAGTAGTTGTAGTAGTTGTAGTAGTAGAATTAGTAGAATTAATAGTTGTAATAGAAGTAGTTGTTGGAGTAGTAGCAGTGCTAGTCGCTGAAGTGGTAGTAGTAGTGTAGTAGTAGTTGCAGCTGTAGTAGTCATTGAGGTAGTAGTAATAGCAGTAGTAGCAGTAGTAGAAGTCGTAGTGGTAACAGCAGTAGTAGTAGTCATAATAGTAGTAGTAGCCACAGTTGTAGTGGTAGTCGCAGCAGTTGTAGTAGAAATAGTAGAAGTAGAAGTAGTAGTTGTAGTAGCAGAAGTAGTGGTAGTAGTAGGAGGAGGTAAAGGTGGAGTACTAGTCGTAGAAGTGGTAGCAGTAGAAGTAAGAGTAGAAGTAGTTGTGGTCGTAGTACCAGAAGTAGTAGTAGTAGTTGTTGTTGTTGTAGTAGTAGGGTACTAGTAGTAGCAGTAGAAGTAATAGTGGCAATAGTAGAAGTCATTATTGTTGTAGTAGTTGTCGTAGTTGTACTAGTAGCAGCAGTAGTAGTAGTAGTAGTGGTAGTAGTAGTAGTAGTTGTTGTTGTTGTTGAAGTACTAGTAGTTGTAGTAGAAGTAGTAGTAGTAGTTGTTGTTGTTGTTGTTGTAGAAGTAGTAATAGTACTAGTAGTAGTAGTAGTAGTAGTTGTTGTTGTTGTTGTAGAAGAAGCAGTGGTAGCAGTAGTAGTTATTGTAGTAGTAGAAGTAGCAGTAGCACTCGTAGCCGTAGAAGTAGTTGCAGCAGTTGTAGCTGTAGTACTACTACTAATGGTACTACTTCTATTGCTACTACTATAGATACTACTTCAGCTGCTACTACTACTAATACTACTAAAACACTATTACTATTATTACTATTGCTTCTACTACTACTCATAATACACCTACCAAGACTACTACTGTTACTAATAGTACTACTACGGTTACTACTACTGCGACAATTAATACTAATGTTATATTTCAATTACTGCTACTACTACTACTAGTACTACTACTACTATTGCTACTATTACTACTACTACTACTACTACTACTACTTGTTGTACTACTGCCGCTGCTAATGCTGCTGCTGCTACAGCTACTATTGCTAATGCTGCTACTATTATTGCTACTGTTACGACTACTGCTATGACTACTACCATGGCTACGAGTGCTACTACGACTTCTACTACTACTACAACTACTACTGCTACAACTACGACTATGTCTGCTACTGCTAATAGTACTACTATTGCTACTACAACTACTAATACTACTACTACTACAACTACTACTACTACTACACTGGCTACTACTACTGCTGCTGCTAATACTACTACAACTGTTATTACTATTACGACTACTACTACTAGTACTACTACGACGGCTACTTCTACTATTACTGCTACTGCTACTACTGCTGCTGCTGCTATAACTCTTGCAACTACTACTACTACTGCTGCTACTACTACTGCAAACGTTACTACTATTGCTAAAACTACTACTACTACTGCTACTACTTCTGTTGCACCTACTACTGCTACTACTACTGCCACTATCATTACAACTACTAAGTACAACTACAATTGCTGTTGCTACTGGTACTACTTCTACTACTACTACTTCTATTGCTATTGCTACTACAACTACTACTACTATTATTATTACTACTACTACTACTAATACAACTACTGCTACTATTACTCCTACTACTACTACTACTACTACTACTACTACTACTACTACTACTACTTCTGCTATTACTACTATTGCTACTAATAGTACAACTTCTACAACTACTTCTACTGAATCTAGTACTACTACTTCTACTACTTCTCCTACAACAATAGCAACCACTATTACTTCTTCTCCTATAACTACTGCTACTGGTACTGCTACTATTGCTACTTCCGCTGCTACTACTACTAGTAGTACGCCTACCAATACTACTACTATTACTAATAGTACTACTATGATTACTACAACCAGAACAATTAATACTACTACTATTATTTCAACTACTGCCGCCACTACTACTACTACTACTACTATTACTACTATTGCTACTACTACTACTACTTCTACTTCTACTATTACTACTTCTGCTAATGCTACTCGTGCTACTGCTACTATTGCTACTACAATGACTGCTGCTATGACCACTACCCTGGCTACATGTGCTACTACAACTTCTAGTACTACTACAACTACTAGCACTACAACAACTACTACGACTGCTACTACTACTACTGTTGCTACTGCTACTACTACTACTACTACAACTAGTAGTAGTAGTACTACTACTACTATGGCTAGTTCTACTACTACTACTACTGCTACTACTGCCACTACTGCTGCTACTATTGCAACAATTACTACTACTACTACCATATCTGTTGTTACTACTACTACTAATACAACTACTACTGCTACTAGTGTCACTACTGCTGCTACTATTGCAATAATTACTACTACTAATACCATAGCTGTTGTTACTACTACTACTAATACCACTACTACTGCTACTACTACAACTGCAACAACTACTGCCACTACTAATACTACAGTAGTAGCTACTACAACTACTACTATAGTTACTACTACTACCATAGCTACTTCTACTACTGCTGCTACTACTATTACTAGTACTACAACTTCTACTACTACTATTGCTGTTGTTGCTATAACAACTACTACTACTACTATTATTGCAATGGCTCCTACTACTACTTTTACTACAACTACTATTACTACTACAACAACAAGTACTACTACTATTACTATTACTACTATAACTACTAGTAGTAGAACTTCTACAACTACTTCTACTTCAACTACTACTACTACTACTACTACTTCTCCTGTAACTATAACAACAACTAATACTACTACTACTACTACAACTACTACTACTGTTACTGTTACTACTACTACAACTTCTGCTAGTGCGTGTATGACAACAACAACTACTGCTGCTACTGCTGCTACTACTACTACTGCTACTGCTTCTACTACTACTACTACCACAAGTATTACTACTGCTACTTCTCCTACTACAACAACAACAACTGCAACTGTTATTGCTACTCTAACTATTTCTCATACTACTACACCTACTGCTACTACTACTACTACTACTACAACTTCTTCTTCTTCTCCTACTGCTACTTTTACTGCTACTACTACTTTTATTACTGTTGTTACTACAACTATCGATGTTGACACTTCTACTACTATTGGAACTACTACTTCTTCTACTATTACTGCTACTGATACTGCTACTACTACTACTACTACTACTACTACTACTATTACTACTATAGCTACTAATAGTACTACTTCTACAATTTCTTCTACTGCTACTACCACTACCACTACTACTACTCCTACAACTACTATGGCTACTACTATTACTACTACCACAGCTACTACTAGTAGTAGTAGTACTACAATGATTGCTACTACTATTGCTACTTCAACTATTTCTGCTACTACTACTACGACTGCTATAGCTATGACTGCTACTACTACTACAACTACTACTCCTACTACTATTTTTTAACCTATTACTACTACTAATACTACAACAACTATTGCTATTACTACCACAACTGCTACTGCTACTGCTATTGCTACTACTAGTAACTGTAGTAGTAATAGTATTAGAAGGAGTAGTAATAGGAGTAGTTTTAGGAGTGGGAGTTGGAGTAGGAGTAGTAGTAGTAGTTGTAGTATTAGTAGTAGTAGTAGTATTAGTAGTAGTAGTAAAAGTTATTGTTGTAGCAACAATAATAGTAATAGTAGTAGCAATAGAAGTAGTAGTAGTAGTAGCTGTAGTAGCATTAGCAACTGCAGCGGTAGTAGTAGTGGTATTACAAGTAGTAGATGTAGTAGTAGCAATCATAGCATTAGTAAGTGTATCATTAGTTCTAGTAGTATGAGAGGTGGTAGGAGCAGTAGTAGTAGCAACAACAGTAAAAGTAGTAGTAGTAGCAGCAACAACAACAGTGGTAGTAGTAGTGCAGTCATAGGAGTAGTAGTAGTAGCAGAAGTAGAAATAATAATTACAGTAGTACTTGTAGTAGTAGTTGAAGTAGTAGGAGTCATAGTTGGAGTTGGTGTTGGAGTAGAAGTAGTAGTCGGCGTAGTAGTATTAGTGGTAGTGGTTGTAGCAATAGAAGTAATAGTGTTTGTATTTAAAGTATTAGTAGCAGTAGTAGTAGTAGTAGTTATATTTGTAGTTGTAGTAGTAGTAGCCGTTGTAGTAGTAGTAGTAGTGGTAGTAGTTGTTGTTGTTGTTATTGTTGTGGTTGTTATACCAGTAGCTGTAGAAGTTGTAGCAGTGGTAGCAGTCTGAGTTCCAGTAGGAGTCATAGTAGAAGTATTAGTATTTGGAGTACGGGTAGTAGTATTTGAAGGAGTAGTAGGAGTAGGTGTAGGAATAGTAGTAGAAGCAGTAGTATGAGTAGGTGTAGGAATTGTAGTGGTTGTTGTAGTGCTAATAGTAGTAGGAGTTGCAGCAACAACATCTATAGTTGTAGTGGTAGTTGTTGTTGTATTCATGGTAGTACTAGTATTCACAGTAGCAGTAATAGTAGCAGTAGTTGATCCTCTAGTAGCAGTAGCAATTGTATTGGAAGTAGAAGTAGAAGTAGTAGTAATAGTAGTAATAGTATTAGTCATTGTAGTAGTAGTTGTACTAGTTGTAGTAGTTGTAGCTATTTTTTAGTAATAGTAGCAATAGTAGTAGTAGTAGAAGTAGTAGTAGTAGTGGTAGCAGCAGCAGTAGTAGTAGTGTTAGTAGCAGCAGCAGTAGTATTAGTAGTAGTAGTAGGACTAGTAGTAGAGGTAGTAGAAGTAGTAGTATGCGCAACAGGAGCTGCAGCAGCAGAAGTAGTAGTAGCAGTTTTAGTACCAGCAATAGCAGTACTAGTAGTAGGAGTAGTGGTGGTAGGAGTGTTTGGAGTGGTAGTATTAGTACAAGAAGTAGTAGCAGTAGTAGGAATGGTAAGATTAGTAGTGGTAGTAGAAGTAGTCATGATAGTAGTAGTAGTAGTGTTAGTTGTCGTAATTGCGGCCCAACAGTAGCAATAGTAGTAGTAGGAGGAGGAGGAGTTGTAGTCGTAGAAGTTGTATGAGTGTTAGAGTAGTAGGTAGTCGCAGAAGTTCTAAGAGGGTTAGAAGTAGTATTAGTTGTTGGAATAGAAGTAGTAGTAGTAGTTGTTGTAGTAGTAGTTGAAGGAGTAGGCATGTTAGTGTTAGTAGTAGCAGTAGTAGTTGTTGTAATAGTGTTAGGGTTATTAGTAGTTGTATTAGTAGTAGTCATAGTAGCAATTGTACTAGTTGTGATAGTTGTAGTTGTAGTTGTAGTTGTTGTTGTTGTATTAGTGGTAGTAGTAGTAGGAGTTGGAGTAGGCGTAGAACAAGGCATAGTTGTAGTTGGTGTAGGGGTGGTGGTGGTAGTAGTAGTAGTAGCAGCAGCAGCAGGAGTATGGTTAGGAGTAGTAGTAGTAGCAGTAGTAGTAAGAGTAGGAGTAGCACTAGTAGCTGTAGTAGTAGTAGTAGCAGTAGTTGAAGTCGGAGTAGGAATAGTAGTAGTTGTAGTAGTTGTAGTACTAGTAGTATTAGTAGTAGTACTAGTGGTGGTAGTAGTAATAGTACTACTAGTAGTAGTAGTTATAGGAGTAGTGGCAGTTGTAGTAGTTGTAGCAATAGCAGTAGTAGTAGCAAAACTAGTAGTAGGAGTTGGAGTTGGGGTAGTACTAGGAGTTGTAGTAGTTGGAGTAGTGGTTGTAGAAGTAGTAGGAGTAGAACAGCAGAAGGAGTTGGGGTAGGCATAGTAGTAGTAGTATTATTAGTAGCTAAGTAGCAATAGCAGGACTAGTAGTAGGAGAAGTAGTAGAAGTAGTAGTAGTAGTAATCGTAGTAGTAGAGGTTATAGTAGTGGTAGTAGGAGTTGTAGAAGTAGCAATAGAACTAGCAGTAGTCGTAGTTGTGGTAGTAAGTGCAGTAGTAGTAATAGTAGTAGTAGTAGTTACGGTAGTATTTGTACGATAGTATTTGTAATCATAGTAGTAGTCATAGTAGGAGTATAGTAGTAGTAGTTACGGTAGTATTAGTAATAGTAGTAGTAGTCGTAGGAGGAGTGTAGTAGTAGTAGTAGGAGCAGTATTTGAAGTTGTAGGACTATTAGGAGTAGTAGAAGTAGTACTAGTAGTAGTAGTAGTGGGATTGGTAGTTGTAGTAGTAGTAGTTGTTGTTGTTGGATTGTTTGGGGTAGTAGTAGTGGGACTTATAGTATTAGTAGTAGGAGTAGTAGTATACAAATAGTAGTATTAATTGTTGTTGTTGTTGTTGTAGTCGTAGTAGTAGGAGTTGGAGTAGAAGTAGTAGTAGGATTTGTGGTAGTAGTAGCAGTACAAGTAGTAGCAGTAGCAGGGGGTAGGAGTAGGAGTAGTTGTTGTTGTAGTAGTAGTAGCTATTGTAGTGGAAGTACTACTACTAGTAGTAGTAGTAGTAGCAGTTGTAGAAGTACCAGCAGCAGCAACTGTAGTACTAGCAGTAGTTGTTGTAGTAGTAGTAGTCAGAGTTGGAGTAGGGGTAGTCCAATTAGTAGTAGTTGTTCTAGTGGCAATAATAGGAGTCATTGTCGGAGTCGGATTTAGAGTTAGAGTTAGTAGGAGTTGTTGTAGTTGTAGTAATACAAGTAGGCATAGAAGTAGTAGCAGTTAAAGAAGTAGGAATAGTATAGTAGTAGTAGTAGTAGAAGAAATAATAGTGGTAGTGCTAGTAGTAATAGTACTAGTAGTAGTAGCAGTATTGGAAGTAGTTGCAGTTGTAGTAGCAATTGTAGTAGCAGCAGTAGTTGCATTTGTAATGGTAACAATAGTAGCAGTTGTGGTAGTTGTTGTAATAGTAGTATTAGTCAGAGTTGTAGGAGGAGTAATCATTGGAGTTGCACTTATTGGAGATGTGGTAACAATAGTAGCTATACCAATAGTAGTAGTAGTAGTAGTAGTAGTAGTAGTAGTAGTAGTAATAGTAGTAGTAATAGTAGTAGTAGTAGTAGTAGTAGTAGTAGTAGTAATAGTAGTAGTAGTAGTAGTAGTAGTAGTAGTAGTAGTAGTAGTAGTAGTAGTAGTAGTCAGAGTAGTAGTAGCAGCAGCAGCAGCAGTAGTTGTAGAAGTAGTAGTAGGGATAGTAGTTGTAGTATTAGTAGTTGTAGTTGGAGTAGGAATAGTAGTTGTAGTAGCAGTAGCAATAGCAGTAGTAGTAACAATAGCATTAGTAGTAGTAGTAGTAGTCGTTATAGTAGTAGTTGTTGTTGTTGTAGTAGTAGTAGTAGTAGCAGCAGTAGCAGCAGCAGTAGGAGTTCTAGTAGTAGTAGTAGTAGTAGTAGTTGCTGTTATTGGTGTAGTAGTAGTAGTACTAGTAGTGGTAGTAGAGGTAGTAGTAGGTGTAGTAGTAGGAGTAGGAGTTGGAGTAGTAGTTGTAGTTGTAGTAGTAGGAGGAATTGTCGTAGTATTAGTAGGAGTTGCTGTAGGAGTAGTAGTAGGGGTTGTAATTGTTGTAGTGGCAGGAGTTGTAGTAGTAGTAGTACTATTAGTAGTAGTGGCAGTAGTAGAAGTAATAGCAGTAGGATTTGTCATAATAGTTGTACTAGTAGCAATTATAGTCGTCATAGTAGTAGTAGTAGTTGTTGCTATTGTAGAAGTAGTAGTAGTAGTAATAGTAGTAGTAGTATTTTCGGTAGTAGCAGTAGTAGTTGTAGCAGTAGTAGTAGTGGTATTTGCAGTAGTAGTAGTAGTGATAGGAGTAGAAGTAGTAGTTGTATGTTTAGGAGTAGGGGCAAAAGTATGAGTAGTAGTAAGAGTTCGTGTAGGAGTAGGAGTAGTAGTTGTTGTTGTAGTAGCATTAGTAGTAGTAGTACCAGTAGTAGCGGGAGTAGTGGTAGTAGCAATTATAATAGTAATAGAAGTAGTAGAAGTAGTAGTAGTTGTTGTTGTAGTAATAGTAGTAGTTATTGTTATTGTGGTAGCAGCAGTTGTTTTAGTAGTAGTAGTAGAAGTAGTAGCCGAAGTAGTGGTATAAGTAGTAGTAGTTGTTGTAGCAGTAATAGTAGGAGTAGTAGTAGGAGTAGTAGTTGTTGTTGTAGTACTAGTAGAAGTAGTAGCCAAAGTAGTAGTAATAGATATAGCAACAACAGCAATAGTAGTAGTTGTAGTAGTAGTAGTGTAAATCATAGTAATAGTAGTTGTAGTAGTAATCAGAGTAATAGAAGTAGTTGTTGTTGTAGTAGTAGTAGTAGTGTTAGTGTTAGTAGTTGTTGTTATTGTTGTAGCAGCAGTAATAGCAGCAGTTGTTGTAGCAACAGTAGTAGTAGTAATAGCTGCAAAAAAAGCAGTAGTAGTACTAGTTGTAGCAGCAACAGCAGCAGTGGTAGTAGTAGTACTAGTTGTAGTATTACAGGTAGTAGTTGTAGTAGTCGTACTAGTAGTGGTTGTAATAGTAGAAGTAGTAGAATAGTAGTAGCAATAGTAGCAGTAGTAAGTGTAGTATTAGCTGTACTAGTAGGAGAAGTAGTAGGAGCAGCAGCAGCAGCAGTAGTAGTCGTGGTAGCAATAGTAGTAGTTGTAGTAGTAGTGTAGTAGTAGCATTAGTTGTCATAGTAGTAGTAGCAGTAGTTGTGACAGTAATAGTAGTCGTAGTGGCAGTAGTAGCAGTAGCAGCTGTAGTAGTAATACTACGAGTAGTAGCATTAGTAGTAGTAGTAGTCGTAGTAGTATTAGTGGTAGTAGTCGTAGTAGTAGAAGTAGTGCTAGTATTAGTAGTGTTAGTATTAGTAGTAGTAGTTATTGTAGTAGTAGCAGCAGCAGTTGTTGTTGTTGTTATTGTTGTTGTAGTAAGAGTTGTAGTAGCAGCTGTAATAGTAGCATTAGTATTCGTAGTAGTTGGGGTAGGGGTAGTAGTAGGAGTTGTAGCAGTTGGAGTAGAGGGTTTTGTAGTAGTTGGAGTAGTAGTAGCAAAAGGAGTTGGGGTAGGTGCAGCAGTAGGAGTTGGGGTAGCAGTAGTGGGAGTAGGAGCAGTAGTAGGAAGAGAAGTAGTAGTAGAAATAGCAATAGAAGTAGCACTAGTAATAGTAGTAGTAGTGGTTATAGTAGTGGTAGTAGCGTTAGGAGAAGTAGTAGTAGAAGTAGCAAAAGTAGGTGTTTTGGTAGTAGGAGTGTTTGGAGTGGAAGTATTAGTCTGAGTATTAGTAGTAGTAGTTGAAGGAGTAGTAGTAGTTGTATGAGTAGCAGTAATAGTAGTTATAGTAGTAGTTGTTGTTGTTGTGGTAGAAGTATTAGTAGTTGTAGTAGTCGTAGTTGGAGTGTAGTAGTAGTAGTAGTGGTAGTAGTAGGAGTAGTAGTTGAGGTTTTATGACTATTAGTAGTAGTAGTAGTAGGGGCAGTAGTAGTTATAGTAGGAGTAGTACTAGTAGGAGTGTTAGGGATTTTAGTAGTCGTGCGAGTAGTAGTATTTGTAGTAGGAGTAGTAGTATAGTAATAGTAGTATTAGTTGTTGTAGCATTAGTAGTAGGAGGCGGAGGAGGAGGAGGAGTAATAGCAGTAGTTTGAGTTGGAGTACGAGTAGTAGTGGCATTTGCAGTAGTAGTAGCTGTAGTAGTTGGAGTTCTAGTAATAGCTGTAGTAGGAGTTGGAGTAGTTATTTTAGTGAAAGTACTAGTTGTAGTAGTAGTAGTTGTTGTTGTTATTGTTGTTGTAGTTTTAGCAGTAGTAGTTGTTGTTGTTGTAGTAGAAGTAGCATTTATAGAAGCACCAGTAGTAGCAGCAGTAGTAGTAGCACTAGTAGTTGTAGCAGTAGTTGTATTAGTAGTAGGAGTAGCACCAGTAGGAGTAGTAGTCGGAGTTGGAGCAGGGGCATTGGAATTAGTAGTAGCTGTCATAGTGGCAATCGTAGGAGTCATAGTAGGAGTGAGAGTTGGAGTTAAGAGTAATAGTAGTAGTTGTAGTACTACTAGTAGGAGTAGCAGTAGTAGCAGTTGTAGAAATAGGAAGAGTAGTAGTAGTGGTGGTAGTAGAGATAGTAGTGGTACTGCTAGTAGTAATAGTAGTTGTAGCAGTAGCAATAGTGGAAGTAGTAGTAGTAGTAGTAGCAATTGTAGTAGCAGCGGCAATTGCATTAGTACTAGTAACAATAGTTGTCGTAGTAGTGGTTGTTGTAGTTATTGTAATAGTAGTATTAGTCAGAGTTGTAGTAGGAGTAATCGTTGGAGTTGTAGTCATTGGAATAGTGGTAACCGCAGTAGCTATACCAGTAGCCGTAGTTGTTGTTGTAGTAGTAGTAGTAGGAGTAGTAGTAGTAGCGGCAACAGTAATAGTTGTAGACGCAGAAGTAGGCATAGTAGTTGTTGTATTAGTAGTAGGAGTTGTAGTAGGAATAACAGTAGCTATAGGAATTGCAATTGTTGTAGCAGTAGTAGTAGTAACTGTTGTAATAGTAGCATTAGTAGTAGTATCAGTTGCAGTAGTAGCAATAGTAGTAGTAGTAGTAGTAGTAGCAGTAGCTGTAGGAGTTGTAGTAGGAGGAGTAGTAGCAGTAGTTGTTGCTGCTGTAGTTGGAGTAGCAGTAGTAATAGTAGGAGTTGGAGTAGGGGCAGTAGTAGGATTTGTAGTAGTCGGAGTAGTAGTAGGAGTAGTAGTAGCAAAAGGAGTTGGGGTAGGAGTTGCAGTAGCAGTAGTAATAGCCGTAGTAGGAATAGTAGCAGTAGCAGTAGCAGAAGTAGTAGTAGAAATAGCAATAGAAGTAGCAATAGTAATAGTAGTTGTAATGGTTATAGTAGTGGTAGTAGCATTAGTAGAAGTAGCAGAAGTAGGTGTTGTTGCAGTAGGAGTGTTTGGAGTGGAAGTATTAGTACAAGTAGTGGTAGTAGTTGAAGGAGTATTAGTAGTTGTAGGAGTAGCAGTAATAGTAGTAGTAGTAGTTGTTGTTGTTGTTGATAGTAGTAGTAGTAGTAGTAGTAGTAGTAGTAGGAGTAGTAGTTGAGGTTTTAGGACTGTTAGGAGTAGTAGTACTAGTTGTAATAATAGTAGTAGTAGAAGTGTTAGGGGTTGTAGTAGTAGTGGGAGTTGTAATATTTGTAGTAGTAGTAGGAGGAGGAGGAGTAGTAGTTGCGGTTTTAGGACTGTTAGGAGTAGTAGTACTAGTTGTAATAGTAGTAGTAGTAGAAGTGTTAGGGGTTGTAGTAGTAGTGGGAGTTGTAATATTTGTAGTAGTAGTAGGAGGAGGAGGAGTAGTAGTTGCGGTTTTAGGACTGTTAGGAGTAGTAGTACTAGTTGTAATAGTAGTAGTAGTAGAAGTGTTAGGGGTTGTAGTAGTAGTGGGAGTTGTAATATTTGTAGTAGTAGTAGGAGGAGGAGGAGTAGTAGTTGCGGTTTTAGGACTGTTAGGAGTAGTAGTACTAGTTGTAATAGTAGTAGTAGTAGAAGTGTTAGGGGTTGTAGTAGTAGTGGGAGTTGTAATATTTGTAGTAGTAGTAGGAGGAGGAGGAGTAGTAGTTGCGGTTTTAGGACTGTTAGGAGTAGTAGTACTAGTTGTAATAGTAGTAGTAGTAGAAGTGTTAGGGGTTGTAGTAGTAGTGGGAGTTGTAATATTTGTAGTAGTAGTAGGAGGAGGAGGAGTAGTAGTTGCGGTTTTAGGACTGTTAGGAGTAGTAGTACTAGTTGTAATAGTAGTAGTAGTAGAAGTGTTAGGGGTTGTAGTAGTAGTGGGAGTTGTAATATTTGTAGTAGTAGTAGGAGGAGGAGGAGTAGTAGTTGCGGTTTTAGGACTGTTAGGAGTAGTAGTACTAGTTGTAATAGTAGTAGTAGTAGAAGTGTTAGGGGTTGTAGTAGTAGTGGGAGTTGTAATATTTGTAGTAGTAGTAGGAGGAGGAGGAGTAGTAGTTGCGGTTTTAGGACTGTTAGGAGTAGTAGTACTAGTTGTAATAGTAGTAGTAGTAGAAGTGTTAGGGGTTGTAGTAGTAGTGGGAGTTGTAATATTTGTAGTAGTAGTAGTAGTATAGTAATAGTAGTATTTGTTGTTGTAGTAGTAGGAGGAGGAGGTGGGTGAGGAGTAATAGTAGCAGTAGGAGTTGGAGTAGGAGTAGCAGTTGGATTTGTAGTAGTAGTAGCAGTAGTAGTTGGAGTACTAGTAGTAGCAATAGTAGGAGTAGGAGTAGTAGTAGTTCTAGTAGTGTTAGATGTCATAGTGGAAGTACTAGTAATAGTGGTAGTATTAATAGTAGTTGTTGTTATAGTAGTAGTAGTTGTTGTTGTTGTTGTAGCAGTAGTAGTAGCATTTTATAAGCACCTGCACCAGCAACAATAGTAGTAGCACTAGTAGTAGTAGCATTCGTAGGAGTAGTAGTTGGAGTTGGAGCAGGGGTAGTCGAATTAGTAGTAGTTGTCGTTGTGGCAATCATAGGGGTCATAGTAGGAGTTGGAGTTGGATTTGAGAGTAATAGTAGGAGTTGTAGTAGTTGTATTACTACTAGTAGGAGTAGCAGTAGTAGCAGTAGTAGCAGTTGTAGAAGTAGGAATAGTAGTAGTAGTATTGGTGGTACAAATAGTAGCAGTACTGCTATTAGGAATAGCAGTTGTAGAAGTTGCAATAGTGGAAGTACTAGTAGTAGTAATATCAGTTGTAGTAGCAGCAACAATTGCATTAGTAGTAGTAACAATAGTAGCAATTGTAATAGTAGTTGTAGTTGTTCTAATTGTAGTATTAGTCAGAGTTGTAGTAGGAGTAATCGTTGGAGTTGTAGTTATTGAAGTAGTGGTAACTGCAGTAACTACACTAGTAGCAGTACTTGTAGTAGTAGTAGTAGTAGTAATTGTAGAAGTAGTTGTAGTATTAGTAGTAGCAGTTGTAGTAGGAATAGCAGTAGCTCTAGGAATAGTGGTGGTTGTAGCAGCAGCAGAAGCAGGAGGAGGAGGAGGAGGAGGAGTAGTAGTAGTAGAAGTAGCAGTAGTAGTAGTAGTCGTCGTAGTAGTAGTAGTAGTAGTAGCAATAGGAGTTGTAGTAGTAGTAGTAGTAGTAGCAATAGGAGTTGTAGTAGTAGTTGTAGTTGTTGTCATTGTTGTAGTAGTAGTAGTAGGTGTTGTAGTAACAGTAGGAGTAGGTGTAGTAGGAGTAGTTGTAGTAGTAGTAGGAGTAGTAGTAGTATTAGTAGGAGTTGCAATAGGAGCTGTAGTAGGGGTTGTAATTGTTGTAGTGGCAGGAGTTGCAGTAGTAGTAGTGCTAGTAGTCGTAGTGGTAGTAGTAGTAGTAATAGGAGTAGTACTTGCAGTAGGAGTAGTCGTAATAGTAGTAGTAGTTGCAATTGTAGTAGTAGTAGTTGTTGTTGTTGTAGAAGTAGTAGTAGAAGAAGTAATAGTAGTAGTAGTTGTAGTAGCAGTAGTAGGAGTTGGAGTAGGAGTGGTAGTTGCAGTAGTAGTCGTAGTAGTTGGAGTACTAGTAGTAGCTGTACTTTTAGGAGTAGGGGCAGTAGTAGGAGTAGTAGTAGGAGTTTGTGTAGGAGTAGCAATAGTAGTAGGAGCAATAGTAGCTGTTGTTGTTGTATTAGTATTAGTTGTAGTAGTACCAGCTGTAGTAGGAGTAGTGGTAGTCACAGTTGTACTAGTAATAGAAGTAGTAGAAGAAGTAATAGTAGTAGTTGTAGTTGTAGTGGTAGCAGTAGTAGTTGTTGTTATTATAGTAGCAGTAGTATTAGTAGTAGTAGTAGTGGTAATTGGAGTAGGGATAGTAGGAGTACTAGGAGTGATAGAAGTAGTAGGAGTTGGAGTAGGAGTAGTAGTGGCAGAAGTAGCAGTAGTAGTTGTCGCTGTGATAGTAGCAATAGTAGTAGGTGTAGTAGTAGAAGTCGTAGTAGTAGTAGAAGTAGTAGTCGTCGTAGTAGTAGTCGTCGTAGTAGTAGTAATAGATGTAGCAGCAGTGACAATAGTAGCAGTAGTAGTAGTAGTAGTAGTAGTAGTAGTGCAAATCATAGTAATAGTAGTAGTAGAAATTTGTGTAGTAGGAGTAGTTGTAGTACTTGTGGTAGTAGTAGTAGTGTTAGTAGTAGTAGTTATTGTTATTGTTGTAGCAGCAGTAGTAGTAGCAATAGTAGCCGCAGCAGCAGCAGTAATAATAGTAGTAGAAGTAGCAGTAAGAGTACTAGTAGCAGCAGCAGCAGTAGTAGTTGTAGTGGTATTAGTAGTAGCATTACAAGTAGCAGTTGTTGTGGCAGTCCTAGTAGTACTTGTAATAGTAGATGCAGTAGTAGCAATAGTAGCAGTAGTAAGTGTAGCAGTAGTTGTAGTAGTAGGGGAAGTAGTTTGAGCAGTAGTAGTAGCAACAGCAGCTGCAACAATAGTAGTAGTAGTGGTACAATTGTAGTAGTACTAGTTGTAGTAGAAGTGTAGTAGTAGTTGCGGCAATAGTAGTAGTAGTTTTGGCAATAATAGTTGTAGTAGTGGCAGTTGTGGTAGTAGTAGTAGTTGCAGCAGTTGTAGTGATAGTAGTAGTATAAATATTACTAGTAGTAGCAGTAGTAGTAATAATAGTAGTAGTAGTATTAGTAGTAGTAGTTATATGAGTAGTGGTGGTAGTTCTAGTATTAGTAGTATTAGTACTAGTAGTAGTGGTGGTGGTGGTGGTGGTGGTGGTGCTAGTAGTAGTAGTAGTTGCAGTAGCAACAACAACAGCTATAGTCGCAAGATCAGTAGTAGTGGTGGGGTTATTAGCAACAGCTGTGGAAGCAGTAGTAGCAACAGCTACAGCATCAGCAGCAACAGTGGTAGTTGTTGTAGTAGTAGAAGTAGTAGTAGCCGTAGTAGTAGTAGCAGAAATAGTAGCAGCTACTATGACTACTGCTACTAATACTACTACTTCAAATAATTCCACAATCACTGTTGCTACCACTGATTCTACTACCAAGGCTACTACTACTATTATGGCTACCACTACTACAAATACTACAACTCCAGGCACTACTTCTGCAGCTACTACTATTGCTAGTGCTACTACTACTACTACTACTACTTCTACTAATGTTGCTGCTACTACTACTACTACTGCTACTACTACTACTACCGCTGCTACAACTACTACTACTGTTACAGCTACTACTACCACAAATATGACTACTACTACTACTGCAACTGCTGCTCTTGCTAATGCTAGTACTAGTATTAGTACTACTACTAAGTACTACGACTACTTCTACTAATACTGCTACTGCTAGTAGTACTACTACTACTTCTACTACTACTAGTACTACTACTACTTTTACTAATACTACTGCTACTATCACTAATCCTACTATTACTTCTAATACGGCTACTACTATTACTACTCCTACTCCTACTACTACTAGTACCACAACTACAACTCCTATTCCTTCTGCTACTCCTGCTATGACTACTACTACTACTACTATAACTACTACACCTACAACTACTGCGACAATTCCTGATTCTCCGGCTGCTACTACTATTACTAGAACTACTACTATTACTACTACTACTCCTTCTTTTACTCCTACAACTACTCCTGCTACTACTACAACAACTACCACTACAACTATGAGTACTACTGCTGCTGCTATTGTTGCTCTTGTTACTACTACAATGGCAACTACTACTACTGCTTCTATTACTACTACTACTACTACTACAACTAGTACTACCACTACTACTGCTACTACTACTACTACTACTCCTACGCCAACTCCACCTCGTAATACTACTCCAACTACTACTAATACTACTAATACTATAACAACTACTACAAATACTGCTACTACAACACCAACTGCTACAATAGCTACTAGTACTTCTACTACTACAATAACTACTAATAGTATTACTACTACCACAGCTACTACTACTACTACCACAGCTACTACTCCTACTACTACTATTGCTACTACTTCTACTCCAACTATAACCACAACTCTTATTACTATTACTACAACAATTGTAGTAGTAGCGGCAATAATAGTAGTTTTAGTAGCAGCAGCAATAGTAATAGTACTCATAACAGGAACAATAGCAGTAGTAGTAGCAGCAACAATAGTAGTAGTAGTAGTAGTAGTAGTAGTAGTAGTAGTAGTAGTAGTAGTAGTAGTAGTAGTAGTAGTAGTAGTAGTAGTAAAAGTAGTAATTAGAGTAGTAGTCGCAATAGTAGTAATAGTAGTAATAGAATTTGCAGTACCTGTAGTACTAATCGCAGTGGTAATAGCAACAGTAGTAGTAGGAGTATTAGTAGTCGTAGCAGTTGTAGTAGTTATAGTTGTTGGTGTACTAGTAGGCATAGGAGTTGGAGTAGGAGTAGTCCGAGTTGTAGCTGTATTTGTATTGTTAGTAGGAGTACTAGAAATTGCATTAGCAGGAGTTATAGTACTCATAGTAGTAGTAGTAGTAATAGTAGTAGTAGTAGTAGTAGTAGTAGTAGTAGTAGTAGTAGTAGTAGTAGTATTAGTAGTAGTAGTAGTAGTAGTAGTAGCAGCAACAACAACAGCAATAGTAGTCAAAGTAGAAGTAGAAGCATTAGTAGTAGTAGTAGGGGTAGTAGCAATATTAGGAGTAGAAGTAGTAGCAGTAGGAGTATTAGTAGTAGTAATAGTAGTAGTTGATGAAGTAGTTGTTGCACTAGTAGTAGTAGTAGTAGTTGTAGTAGAAGTAGTAGTAGTGGTAGTAAGTAGTAGTAGTAGTAGTCGTAGTAGTAGTAGTAGTAGTCGTAGTAGTAGTAGAAGTAGCAGTAATACGAGTAGTAGTAGTAGTCGTAGTAGTAGTAGAAGTAGCAGTAATACGAGTAGTAGTAGTAGTAGAAGTAAATCTAGTAGCTGAAGTAGTTGGAGGAGTAGTTCTAGGAGTCATAGTAGAGGTAGTAGCAGTAGTAGTAGTAGTAGGCGGAGGAGGAGGAGGAGGAGTAGTAGTAGTAGTTGTAGTAGCATAGTAGTAGTAATAGTAGTAGTAGAAGTAGTAGTGAAAGTAGTAGCGGTAGTAGTAGCAATTGTAGTAGTATTAGTAATAACGGTAGTAGTAGTTGTTGTAGTAGTATTAGTTGTAGCAGTAGTAGTAGTAGCAATAAGAGTAAAAGTAGTAGTAATAGTAGCAGTTGTAGTAGGAGTATGAGTAGTAGTAGTATTAGTAGTAGTAGTAGTTGTTGTTGTAGTACTAGCAGAAGTAGTTGTCGAACCACTAGTAGTAGTAGTACTTGTAGTAGCAGAAGTAGTAGTAGTAGTACTATGAGCAATAGTAGTAGTAGCAGTGTAGAAGTATTTGTAGTAGTAGTGTAGTAGTTATTACAGCAGCAGTAGTAGTAGAGGTTGTAGTAGTGATAGTAGTAGCAGTAGTGGTAGTAGCAAGAGTAGTAACAGTAGTAGTAGCAGCAGGAGGGGTAGTAGTGGTAGTAGTAGTAGCACTAGTAGCAGTTGCAGTAACTGTAGCTGTAGCAGTTGTAGTAGCCGTAGGAATAGTGGTAGTAGTAGTTGTAGCTGTAGTAGTTGTTGTTGTAGCAATAGTAGCAGTAGTAGCAGTAGTAGTTGATGTAGTAGTAGTACTATTGCTAATTTTAGTAGTAGTCAAATTAGTGGTAGTTGTAGTAGTTGTTGTTGTTGTTATAGCGACAGTAGTAGTAATCGCAGTAGTAGTGGAAGTAATAGTAGTAGTGGTTGTTGTTGTAGCAATTCTAGTTGTAGTGGTTGTTGAAGAAGTGGTAATAGTTGTAGCAATAGTAAGAGAAGTAGCAGCAGTAGAAGCAGTAGAAGCAATAGAATTAATAATAGAACTAGAAATAGTAGTAGTGCTAGTAGTAGTAGTAGTAGTAGTAGTAGTAGTAGTAGTAGTAGTAGTAGTAATACTAGAGGTAGCAGTAGTAGTAGTAGCGGCGATAGTATTATTTTAAGTAGTAGTAGTTGTAGTAGTGGTAATTGCAGTAGGAGAAGTAGTGGTAGTGGTAGTAGTTGAAGTAGCAGTAGTTGCAGTCATAGCAGTAGTAGTAGTAGTAGTTGTAGTAGTAGCAGTAATAGTTGTAGCAAAAGAAGAAGTACTAGTAGTAGTAACAGAAGTATTAAAAGTCATAGTAGCAATAGTAGTAGTGGCGGTGATAGTAGTAGGAATAATAGTAATAGATGTTGTAGCAATAGTAGCAGTAGTAGTTGACGTAGTAGTAGTAGTATTGCTAATTTTAGTGGTAGTCAAATTAGTGGTAGTAGTAGTGGCAGTAGTAGTCAGTAGTTGTTGTTTGTTGTTGTTGTAGCGATCAGGTAGTAGTAGTCACAGTAGTAGTGGAAGTAATAGTAGTATTAGTGGTTGTTGTATAAATTTTAGTTGTAGTGGTTGTCAAAGAAGTGGTAATAGTTGTAGGATGTTGTAGCAATTGTAGTAGTAGTAGAGGTGGTAGCAGTAGTAGTAGTAGTAGCAGAGGTGGTAGCAGTAGTAATAGTGGTAGCAGAAGTAGTAGTAGTAGTAATAGAAGTAGTAGAAGTTCTTGTTGTAATATTTGTAGTAGCAATGGTAGTAGTAGTAGTAGTAGTAGTAGTAGTAGTAGCATTAGCAGCACTCGTAGCAGTTGTAGTAGGTGTAGCTGTAGCAATAGTAGTAGCTCTAAGAGTAGGGGTAGTAGTATTTGTAGTAGTAGTAGCTGTTGTTACAATAGGAGTAGCAGCAGAAGCGGTAGTAGTATAAGTAGTAGTAGTAGGAGTAGTAATTTTAGTGGCAGTCAAACTAGTGGTAGCAGTAGTGATAGTAGTAGTTATAGTTGTTGATGTTGTTGCAACTATAGCAGTAGTACCAGTAGAATCAGAAGTAATAGTAGTAGCGGTAGTTGTTGTAGTGGCAGTTGAAGAAGTGGAAGCAGTGGTAGCTGTAGTAACCATAGTAGATGTAGCAATAGTAGTAAGTGTCATAGCAGTAGTAGCTGCAGCATTAGTTGTAGTAGTAGTAGTAGTAGAACTAGTAGTAGTAGTAGTATTAGTAGTAGTAGTAGTAGATGTACTAGTAGTAGGTAGTAGTAATACTAGTAGTAGTTGCGGTAGTAGTATTAGTTGGAGTTGCAGTAGTAGGTGATTTAATTATAGTATGAGAAGTAGAAGTAGTAGTAGCAGTAGTAGCAACAACAGCGGTAGTAGTATTACTAGTAGTTGTCATAGACATTGTAGTAGAAGCAGTAGCAGCGGTGGCCGCTATAGTAGTAGCCGTAGCAGAGCAATTGTAGTAGTTGTAACAGTTGTAGCGGCACCTGTAGTAGTAGTAGTGGTCGTAGCAGTAGCAGTAGCATTAGTTGCGACAGTTGTAGTAGAAGCAGTAGTAGGAATGATAGTCGCAGTAGTAGGAGGAGTAGTAGTAGTAGTAGAAGAAGAAGTAGCAGTTGTAGCGATAGTACTAATTGTAGCAGTAGTAGTAGTTGCAGTAGTAGTAGTAGTAATAGTAGCATTAGGTGCGATAGTTGTAGTAGAAGCAGTAGTAGGAGTGATAGTCGCAGTAGTAGGAGTAGTAGTAGTAGTAGTAGAAGAAGTAAGAGCTGTAGCAATAGTACTAATTGTAGCAGTGGTAGAAGCGGCAGTAGTAGTAGTAGTAGTAGTAGTGGGAGTAATGGTAGTAATAGTGGTAACAGCAGCAATGGTAGTAGTAGTATTAGTAGTAGTTGTAGTAGTACTAGTAGTTGTAGTAATAGTGATAGTAGTAGTGGTAGTAGTAATAGTAGTAGCATTAGTTGTAATAGTAGTAGTAGCCGTAGCTACACTAGCTGTAGTAATAGCAGAAGTTGTAGTGGTAGTAGTAGTAGTGGTGATAATAGAAGCAATAGTAGTTGTAGTAGCAGTAGTAGTTGTAGTTGAGCAGTAGTAGTTGAATTAGAAGTAGTAGTAGTAGTTCTACCAGTAGTAGTAGTAGTAGCACTTGTAGTAGAAGTAGCAGTCGCGGGAGTAGTTGTAGTTGTAGTAGTTGTAGCACTAGTAGTAAGAGAAGTTGTAGTCATAGTTGTAGAAGTAGTAATAGTAGGAGAAGAAGTCATAGTAGTAGAAGTAGCAGTATTAGTTTTGGTAGTAGTAGTTATTGTTGTAGTAGAAGTAGCAGTAGATGTTCTAAGTGTAGTAGAAGTAGCAGTAGTAGCAGTAGTTATTATAGTAGTTGTAGCGGTCGTAGTACTAGTGGCATTAGTAGTAGTATTAGTAGTCATAGTAGAGGTAGTAGAAGTAGCAGTAGTAGTAGTAGTAATAGAAGTAGTAGCAGTGGTAGTAGTAATAGCAGAAGCAATAGCTGTAGTAAGAGTAATAGGAGTAGGAGTAGCGGTAGCGGTAGTAGCAGCAGTAGTAGTACTAACAGCAGTAATAGTAGTTGTAGGAGCAGTAACAGTTATAGTAGTAGTGGTAGTAGTAGTAGTAGTAATAGTAGTAGAAGTAGTTTAGCAATAGTAGTGGTATTAGTAGTAATAGGTGTTGCAGTAGTACAAGTAGTAGTAGCAACAGTAGTAGTAGTCGTTGCTGTAGTAGCAGTAGTAAGAGTAATAGTAGTTGTTATAATAGTAGTAGTAGTAGTAGTAGTAGCATTAGTAGAAATAGTAGTTGCAGTAGTATTGGTAGTTGTAATTGTAGTAGGTGGAGGAGTCGCAGTTGTGGTGGTAGCAGTAGTTGTAGTACGAATAGTCGAAGTAGTATTAGTAGTACTAGTAGTCGTAGAAGTAGGAGAAGTTGCAACAGCAGCAGCTGTAGCAGCAGTAGTATTAATAGGAGTAGTTGAAGTAGCAGTAGTAGTTCTAGTAGTAGTAGCCATAGTGGTAGTAGAAGTGGTAGTAGTGCAAGTAGTTGTCGCATTGGTAGTAGTAGTAGCTGGAGTAGTAGTAGCTGGAGTAGTATTGCTAGAAGTGGTAGTAGGAGTAGTCGTAGTTCTAGTAGTAGTAGTGACAGCAGCAGCAGCAGCAGCAGCAGCAGTAGTCATAATAGTATTAGTAGCAGTAGCAGTAGCTCTGGTAGTAGTAGTGGTAGCAACATCTGTAGTAGTCATAGTAGTTGTAGTAGTAATAGTATTAGTTATAGTAGTAGTAGTAGTATTAGTAGTAGTACCAGTAATAGTTTTAGTGGTAAAATTAGTAGCAGAAATAATAGTAGTTGTGGTACAAGTATTTGAAATATTAGTAGTAGCTGCAGCTATGGGAGTAGTACTAGTAGTAGTAGTAATAGCTATTGTAGTAGTAGTATTAGCTGAAGTTGTAGTAGGAATAGTAGTTATAGTAGTAGGAGTAGTAATAGTAGAAGTAGTAGTGGCTGTAGTTGTAGTTGTAGTAGTAGCAGTAGCAGAAGTAGCACGAGTAGTAGTCGTAGTAGTAGTATCAATAGTAGTAGTAGTAGTTGTAGTAATAGTAATAGTTGTAGTTGTAGTATTAGTAGTAGGAATGGGAGTAGTTTTAGTAGAAGTGGTTGCAACAGTAGTGGTAGCCCCAGCAGTAGGAGTAGTAGTTGTTGTAGCAGTAATATTTGCAGGAGTTGTCGTAGGTATAGTTGCAGGAGTAGTAGTGGTAGTAGTAATAGCTGTAGTGGTGTTCGAAGTAGTAGTAGTAGTAAAAGGAATAGTAGTAGTGATGGTAGTAGTGGCAGCATTAGATGCATGAGCAGCAGCAGTAGTAGCCGTAGCAATAGTAGTAGTAGTAGTAGCTGTAGTAGTAATCGTAGTAATAGTTATTGTGATAGTAGAAGGAGAAATAGTAGTAGAAGTAGTAGTCAAAGTAGTCGCAGTACTCGAGGAACTAGAGGTAGTAGTAGTAGTAGCAATAGTCATTGTAGGAGCAATACTAGTAGTGGTAATAATATAAGCAGTTGTTGCAGTAGTAGTAGTAGAAGTAGTAGTAGGGGGAGAGGTTGTAGTAGTAGTAGTAGTAATAGTGGTAGTAGTAGTAGACATAGTAGTAGTAGCAGTAGTAGTAGTTGTAGTAGTAGTTGGAGCAGTAGTAGTAGCAGCAATAGTAGCGGTAGTTGCAGTAGTAGCAATAGTAGTAGTAGTAGTAGTAGAAGCAATAGTAGTTACTGCAGTAATAGAAGTCACAGTAGCAGCAGTAGTAGTAGCTGTAGCAGCAGCAGTAGCAGCAGTAGTAGTAATTGTAGTAGTACTAACACTAGTAGCAATAGTAGCAATAGTTGTAGTAGTAGCAGTAGTAGTAGAAGTAATTCTAGTTGTTATTGTAGGAGAAGTAGTAGTAGTAGTAGTAGTAGTAGTAGTAGTAGTAGTAGTAGTAGTTCTAGTAGTAGTACTAGTAGCAACAATAGTAGTAATAATCGTGGTAGTAGCAGTCATCGTAGTAGTAACAGTTGTAGTAGAAGCATTAGTAGCTGCATTAGTTCTAATAGTAGTAGTAGCAATAGCAATAGTAGCCGTTGTAGTAGTTGTAGTAGTAGTTTTGTTAGAAGTAGCAGTTGTAGTAGTTGTAGTAGTAGTTTTGTTAGAAGTAGCAGCTACAGCAGTAGAACTTGCAATAGTAGAAGTAGTAGTAGTAATAGTAGCAGCAGTAGCAATAGTAGTCGTAGTAGCAGTAGCAATAGTAGTTGTAGTAGCAATAGTAGTAGTAGTAGTAACAATAGCAGTAGTAGTAGTAGTAGTAGTAGCAGTAGTAGCATTAGTGGTAATAGTAGTAGTAATCATTGTAGTAGTGGTAGTACTAGCAGCAGCAGTAGCAGTAGTAGTAGCAGTGGTAGTAGTAGTCGCAATAGTGGTAGCAGTAGTAGTAATTTCAATACTAGAGTTGTAGGTGAAGGAGAAGGAGTAATAGTATTAATAGCAGTAGCAGCAATTGCAACAGCAGCAGTCATAGTGGTAGTTGTAATAGTAGCAGTCTCAGTTGTAGTAGTAGTGGCAGTCTCGGTAGTAGTAGTAGTAGTACTAGCCGTAGTAGTAGGAGCTGCAGTTGTAGTGGTAGCAGTAGCAGCAATAATCGTAGCAATAATAGTAGTAGTAGTAGTAGCAATAGTATTAGCAGTAGAAGCAACGGTGGCTGTAGTTGTTGGAGTAGAAGCAGTAGTAGTAGGAGTTGTAGTAGTAGTAGCTGCTCTAGTAGTAGTAGTAGAAGTAGTACTAGTCAAAGAAGCAGTAGTGGTCGTGGTAGCAGTAGTGACAATATTAGTAGTAGAAATAGGAGTAGAAGTAGCCGAAGCAGTGGCAACAGCAGTTGTCATAGTAGTAGTAGCAGCTGTAGTAGCAGTTGTTGCACTAGTTGCAGTACCAATAATAGAAGTAATAGTAGTAATTGTAGCCGTAGAGTAATAATAGTCGTAGTAGCAGTAATAGTGGAAATAGTAGGAGCAGAAGGAGAAGTAGTATTAATAACAAAAAAAGTAGTTGCAGTAGTAGCAGTAGCAGCGGAAGTAATACTGCTAGTAGTAGTAGAAATAGTAGGAGTTGGAGTAGTAGTAGTAGTAGTAGTAGTAGTAGGAATAGGTGCCACAGAAGGAGTAGTAGTAGTAGTAGTATCTATAGTAGTAGAAGTAGTAGTAGAAGAAGAAGTAGCGGTAGTAGTAGTGGTAGGAGTTGAAGTAGCAGTAGTATGAGTGGTAGCGGTAGTAGTAGTCACTGTAGTAGTAGCAGTAGTAGTAGTTGAATTTGCAAAAACAACAATAATAGTAGTAGGAGATGGAGTAGTAGTAGTTGTTATTGTTGCAAGTGTACTAGTTGTAGTAGTATCTGTAGTATTATCATTAGTATTAGCAATTGTAGAAATAGTAGAATTATTAGTCGCAGTAGTAGCAGCAGTAATAGTAGTAATAGAAGTTGCAATAGTAGCAATAATAGTAGCATGAATAGTAGTAGTAGTAGTTGTAGTGAAAGTTGTAACAGTAGTAGCCTTAATAGTAGCAATAGCAGTAGTAGTGGAAGTAGCTACAGCAGTGGTAGCAATAGTAGTAGTAGAAGCAGTAGCAGTGGTTCTAGTAGCGGTAGTACTAGCAATAGTAGTAGCAGTAGAAGTAGCAATAGAATTACTATTACTACTGCTACTACTTGGGCTACTACTACTACTATTCGTACACCTACCACTACTACCACTTCTCCTACTCGTAATGCTTCTACTATCACTTCTACCATTACTATTATTACAACTTCTACACCTATTCCTACTCTTGCTACCACTACTGCTACTCCTGCTCCTACTACAGCTACTCCTAATCCTACTGTTGTTGCAGTTGCTACTATTGCTACTGCTGCAGCTGCTGCTGCTACTTCTACTGCTCCGCGTACAATGACTACTTCGACTATTAGTGCTACTGGTCTTAGTGCTACTGCAGTAGCTACTATTACTACTGCTACTACAACTTTTACTACAACTACAACTCGTACAACTACTACTATAACTACTGCACCTACTACAATTACAACTACTACTACAACATATTCAACTACTACTAAAACTACTACTACTACTACATTTACCACCACAAATTCTAATAATACTCATATTACTTCACCTGCTACTACTACTGCTGTAACAACTACAGTTATCTCTGTTGCTACTGCTACTACTACTACTATTGCAACTACTGCTACTACTACTACTACTGCTACTACAACTGCTACTCCTACTATTACTGCTGTTGCTACACCTACTTCTACACTAATTAATACTACTACTACTACTACTACTGTTACGCCTACTACAACTACCATTATTAAAACTACTATAAACACTACTGCTACTGTTGTGCTACTATTACTCATACTACTACTCCAACTACGAGTACTACTGCTACCACTGTACTACTAATATTGCTACTGCTACTCCAATTACCACTAGTACTATTGCTACTAATGCTTTTACAACTACTGCCACTACTACTGCTACTTCTGCTACTATTACTACTACTATTTTTACTACGACTACTACTACTGCTACTACTGCTACTACTACTACTATTACTACTACTGCTACGAGTGCTACTAATCCTACTACTACAACTATTACTACTACTGCTACGAGTGCTACTACTGCTACTACTACTATTCTTATTACTATAACTGCTACTATTGGTACTACTACTACTACTCCTCCTCGTCCTCCTACTACTACTACTAGAACAATTGCTAGGACTACTACTACTCCCACTAATACTACTACTGCTACTTTAACTACTATTATTAATACTACTACTACTACTACCATTACTGCACCTACTACTACTACTTCTAATACTACTAGTACTGCTACGGTTACTACACTACTACCACAACAACTACTACTAATACTACAACTACTCTTACCAACTACTACAATTACTACAAATAATACTATTACGGCGACTACTACTACTACTACTACTACTGCAACTACTGCTACTACTAATTCTACAACTCCTGCTACTACTACTTCAACTACTACTACTTCAACAACTACTACAAATACTACTCCCACTACTACTGCTACTACTACTACCAGTACTACTACTATTGCTACTACTGCCACTACTACTACGACTACTACTACTACGACTGCTGCTACAACTTCTACTTCTACTACAACACTTACTACAGTTATTGCGACTACTACTACTATAACTGCTACTACTACTACTACTATTGCAATTATTACTACTACTACTCCACCTACTATTACAACCACTGCTCCTACTACTACTACTTCTTCTGCTACTACTACTACTACTACTACTCCAACTAGTACTAGAACTACTACTAGTACTACTACAAATACAACTACTACTACAACTTTTACTATTGCAACAGCTATTACAGCTACTACTACTACTACTTCGACTAATACAACAACTACTTTCGCTACTACTTCTACTACTACAACAACAACTACTACTACTACTCCTATTGCTACCACAACTACCCCTACTGCTACTACAACTACAGGTACGATGTCTACTACTACTACAACAACTAGAACAACAACTACTGCTATTGCTACTGCCACCATACAACTGTTGCTGCTACTGCTACGAGAATAACAACTACTACCGCCACTACTCCTCCTACTTCCACAACTACTACTTCTGCTACTACAACTACTACTCCTACAACTACAACAACAACTGCTGCTGTTGCTACTACTGCAACTACTACTACTACATCTACTACCAATACTGCTGCTACTGTTACTACACTACTACCACAACTACAACTACTACTCCTACACCAACTACTACTCCTTCTACTACAATTACAACTACTACTACTTCTACTATAACTACTACTACTGCTACTATGACTACTACTACTACTTCTGCAACTACTGCTATTGCTGTTGCTACTATTACTGCTATTGCTATGACAACTACTACTACTACAACTACTCGTATTACTACTACTACTCGTATTACGACTACTAGTACAACTACTAGTACGATTACTACTACTACTATTACTACTACTACGACTACTGCTAGTACAACTACTACTCCTACTACTACTCATACTACTACCACTAGTACTTCTACTACTACTACTACTACTTCTTGTATTACTGCCACTATTGCTACTTCTTTTGTTACTACTACTACTCCTCCTCCTCCTATTACGACTACTACTAGTACTAGTATGATTACTACTATTACTCCTATTACCAATACTACTGCTACTACAACAGCCACAACAACTACTACTACTAGAACTACTACTATTACTCCTCCTACTACTGCTACTCCTACCGCCACTACTGTTGCTGCTACTGCTACTCCTACTATTGCTACTACCACTACTACTATTACTACTACTACTACTACTACTACTACTACTGTTATTGCCACTACTACTACTACTATTACTGCTACAACTACGACTACTACTACTACTACTACTACTACTACTACTATTACTACTACTACTACTACTACTATTGATACTATTACTACTACTACTCTTACTACTACAACTATAACAACTACTACTACTCCTACAGCTGCTCCTACTCCTACACTTACTCTTATTACTACTACTGCTGCTGCTGCTACTACTGTTGTTGCTGCTGTTACTAGTACTACTGCTGCTACTGCTGCTGCTGCTACTATTACTACTGCTACTACTAGTAAGAGTAGTGCTACTATAACTACTACTACTATAAAAACTAGTACTACGACTAGTACTGCTGCTGCTGCTGCTACTATAGCTGCTACTACTGCTACCGCTACTACTCCAACTATTATTGCTGCTGCTACTACTACTGTTATTCCTACTACTACCTCGGCTACTACTACTACTGGTGCAACGATAACTGCTACCTCTACTACTACTGCTACTACTACTAGTAATACTATTACTACTACTACTACTACTACTACACTACCACTATTATAGCTTTTGCTGTGACTACTACAACAACTACTGCAGTTGCTACTACTACTGTTACTAGTACTACTGCTACCACTACCACAACTACTGCAACTGCTCCTAGTAATACTACAACTACTACAGGAACTGAAACTTCTGCTACTACTATTACTACTGCTACTACTTTTGCTACTCCAAGTAATGCTATAGTTGTTGCTACTTCTACTTCAATGACCTGTATTACTACTACGACTACTTCTGGTACTACTACTGCTACTATTACTTCTACTACTATTACGTCTATTGTAAATACTTCTACCACTACTTTGACTACTACAATTGCTACTACGGCTACGATAAGTACTACTACTAATATTACTACTACTACGGCTACAACTACTACTGCCACTACTATTACTTCCTCTACTAGTTTTACTACTGCTACTACTATAGCTACTACTGCTACTGCTACACCAACTAATACTACTGCTGTTACTACCACTACTACTTCTAGTAGTACTACTACTCCCGCTACCACAGCAACTACTACTACTACTGCTACTACTTCAACTGCTACAATTGCTACTACTGCTACTATAATTACTACTACAACTACTACTACAACTACCACTACTGCTACTACTACTACTGTTGCCCCAACAAATACTCCTACTGCTACAACTATGACAATTAGAGTTGCTGCTTCTACTACTACTGCTATTGCAACTATTAATTCTTCTTCTACTACAACTAGTGCTATACTACTTCCACTTCTTCCACTACTATTACTACAACTACTACAACTACTACATCTACTACTACTACTATTGCAACTATGGCTGCTATTGCTACTGCTACTACCACAACTTCAACTGCTACAACTACAGCTATCGCTACTGCAATTACTACAACTACTACTACTACTGCTGCTGCTACTGTTGCTACAACAAATACTATGCTGCTACAACTACAACAATTACTTTTGCTGCTACTTCTACTACTACTATAACTACTACTATGACAACAATAACTACTACTGCTATTACAACAACTACTACTACTAGTGCTACTAATACAACAACAAATACTACAGCAACTACTTCCACTACTACTACTACTACCTCTCCTATAACAATAATAACTACTACTGCTACGACTACGAATGCTACAACTACTGCTAATGCTACTACTACTACTACTACTACTACTACTACTACTACTTCTACTACTACTACTACTACTACTTCTACTACTACTACTACTACTGCTACTACTACTGCTACTATTACGGATATTACTACTACTCCCACTACTGCTACTTATCCTACTACTATTACTACTACTACTACTACTCCAACTAATACAACTGTTGCTACTAGTATTACAACAACTACTTCTACTACTATTACTATGCTACTACTACTACAAATATTCCTACTATTGCGACGACTGCTACTATGGCCACTATTGCCACTTCTGCTACCACTACTCAGATTACTACAACTGCTGCTACTGCAACTAAAATTACTACTATTACTACAACTACATCTACTTCTACAGCTACTTATGCTACTATTGTTGCTACTACTACTATTGCTCCAACTACTACTACTATTATGCCTACTACTACAGCTGCTACTATTCCTACTACTGCTACTACGTCTACAAGTACTACTACTACTACTAATACTACTACTGCAACTACTACTATGGCTATTAATATTACTATTGCTACTACTACTCATGCCCCTACTACAATAACTACTACTACCACTACTTCTATTACTGCTGCTACTACTGCTGCTGCTACTACTACTGCTACCACTACTACTACTAGTACTACTACTACTATGGCAACTACTACTTCTTCTACTACTATTTCTACTCCTAATGCTACTACTACTACTACTACAACTACTACAACTACTACCACTATGACTAGAACTATTACTACTACTACGATGACTACTACTACTTCTACTACTACTACTACTAATGCTAATACTACCATTGCTACTTCAACTATGACCACTACTTCTACTCCCACTGCTACTAGGGCTACTACAGCTACTACTATTACTACTACTAGTCCAGCTACACAAGCAATACATGCAACTGCTATAACTGTTACTACTACAACTACAAATACTACTACCGCTACGGCTACTATTGCTACTACGGCTGCTAATACTACTAGTCCAACTACTATTGCTACAATACTGCTACTAATACAACTACTGCTACTGCTACTACGACTGCGACTACTACACCTACAACTACTAGTGTTGCCGCTACTACTATTGCTACTATTGCTACTATGGCCACTACTATTACTACTGATTCCACTACTTCGACTGCTACTACTGCGACTACTACTACTACAATTACCACAACTACTACTACTACTACTGCCACTACTACTACTTCTCCTACTAGTATTACTACTGCTACTACAACTATTACTACGACTTTTGCTGCTCCGACTAATACCAGTGCTGCTACTGCTTCTACTCCTACTATTAGTTTTGATAGTACTACTACTACTACTACTACTACTGCTGCTGCTGCTGCTGCTACTATAATAACTACTAATTCTGCTACTGGTACTACTACTAATACTACTACTATTACTGGTACTACTACAGCTACTACAACTACTGCTGCTGCTACAGCTGCTACTGCTACTACTACAGCTACTATTGCTACTGCTACTATGAAAGCTACTACTACTACTACAATTGCCACTACTTTAACTACTACTACGGTCGCTACAGCTATTATCGCTGCTGCTGCTACTACTACTACCACCACAGCTACAACTTCTACTACTGCTGCTGCTGCTACTGCTACTACGACTATAGTAACTACTACTACTATTACCACTACTGATACAACTAGTATTGCTACTACAACAACAAATACTAGTACTACAACTGCAACCATTGCTACTACTTCTCCTACAACAATAATAACTATTAGTAGTACTACTCCTATAACTACAACAATAATTACAACTATTACTACTATTGCTACTACTGCTACTACTACTATTGCTACAACTGCTGCTGCTACTACCACGGCTCCAACAATAATTTGTACTACTAATACTAGTATAACTACAATTTTGACTACTAATATAGCTACTACTACTTCTATTGCTACTGCTACTACTACTACTTCTACTACTACTACAACAACTACTGCTGCTACTGCTATTACAATGACTACTACAACTACTACTACCTCCTCTACAACAACTATTGCTACTGCTACTACTATTACAACTGCTACTACATCTACTACTGCTATTGTTGCTGTGGCTACAATTGCATCTACTACCACTACAACTACTAGTTCAGCTACTACTAAGACAACCCCAACTACTATTGCTACTAGTTCTGCTGTTATTGCTACAACTACTACTACTACTACTGCTGCTATTAGTAGTAGTAGCAGCAATAGTACCAACAGTAGTAGTAGTAGTGGTAGTTGTATAAATCATAGTAGTAGTAGAAGTAGTAACAGGAGTAGTAGTAGTAGTTGTTGTAGTTGCAGTAGTAGCAGTAGTTTTAGTTGTAGTAGTAGCTACGGCAGCAGTAGTAGCAGGAGGAGTAGTAGTAGTTATTGTTATTGTTGTTGTTGTCGTTGTTGTAGTTGTTGTAATAGAAGCAGTAGTAGCAATAGTAGCAAAAGTGGCAGCAGTGAAAGTTGTTGTAGTTGGGGAAGTAGTAGGAGTAGTCGCAATAATAGTAGTTGTAGCAGTAGTAGTAGTAGTGGTAGTAATAGTTGTTGTAGTAGTAGTAGTAGTGGTAGTAGTAATAGTAGTGCAGTAGTAGCCACAGTAGTAGTAGCAGCAGCAGCAGCAGCAGTAGTAGTAGTAGTAGTATTAGTAGCTGTAATAGTAGTTGTATTAGTAGTTGTACTAGTAGTAGGGGATGTAGTAGCAATAGAAGCAGTAGTGGCAATAGTAGTAACCATAGCAGTAGTGGCAGTAGTACCAGTTGTAGTCCTAATAGTAGCAGTAGTGGCAGTCAGAGCAACAGGAGCCATCCTAGCAGTAGTAGCAGTAGCATTAGTAGTAGTAGTAGTAGTAGTAGTACTAGTAGTAGCAATAGTAGTAGTAACGGCGACAGTATTATTTGAAGTATTAGTAGTTGTAGTTGCGGTAATTGTAGTAGGAGAAGCAGTAGTAGTAGCAGCAGCGGTAGTAGTATTAGTAGTTGTTGTAGTAATCATAGTGGTAGTAGTAGTAGCAGCAACTGTCATAGTTGTAGCAGTTGTAGCAGCAGCTGTAGTTGTAGTAGTGGTAATAGTAATGGCAAAAGCAGTAGTTGTAGTAGTAGTAGTTGTAGCAGTAGCGGTAGTGATAGTAGCAATAGTAGTAGTAGTAGAAATTGTAGTAGTAGTAGCAGTAACAGTAGTATTAGTATTAGAATTAGCACTAGTAGCAGTAGCTTTGGTAGCAGTTGTAGAAATTGTAGTGTAGTAGTAGTAGTAGTACTAGTAGTAGTAGTATTGGTAGTAGTTGTGGAAGTAGTAGTACTAATAGCATTAGTGGCAAAAGTAGCAGTAGTTATAACAGCAGTAAAAGTAGTAGCAGTAGTTGTAGCATCAGTAGTAGAAATTGTAGTAGGAGCAGTTATAGTAGTAATTGTAGTTGAATTAGTAGCAGAAGTAGCAATCATTGTAGTGGTGGCAGTAGTAGCAGTTATAGTGGTAGCAGAAGAAGTAGTAGTAGCAGTAGTAACAACAGTATTAATAGTCATAGTAGCAATAATAGTAGTAGTAGTGGTAGTAGTAGGAATAGTAGTAATAGATGTAGTAGCAATTGTAGTAGTAGCAGAGGTGGTAGTAGTTGTAAAAGTAGTAGTAGAGGTGGTAGCAGTAGTAATAGTAGTAGTAATAGAAGTAGTAGAAGTTCTAGTTGTAATATTAGTAGTAGCAGTGGTGGTGGTAGTAGTAGTAGTAGCAGTAGCAGTAGCAGTGGTAGCAGCACTCGTAGTAGTAGCTGTAGCAATAGAAGTAGCCCTAGGAGTAGTGGTAGTAGTATTTTTATTACTAGTATTCGTTGTAGCAAGAGTAGTTGTAGAAGCGATAGTAGTATAAGTAGTAGTAGTAGCAGTAGTACTTTTAGCAGTAGTAGTGATAGTAGTAGTAGTAGTTGTTGTTGTTGTAGCAAGAGTAGCAGAAGTAGTAGTAGAAGCAGAAGCAATAGTAGTAGCTGTAGTAGTTGTAATAACAGTCGAAGAAGTTGTAGCAGTAGTTGCTGTAGCAATAGTAGTAAGTGTCATAGCGGTAGTAGCTACAGTAGTAGTAGTAGTTGAACTAGTATTAGAACTAGAAGTAAAGAAGTAGTAGTAGTAGTAGTATTAGTAGTAGTAGATGTAGTAGTAGTAGTAGTAATAGTTGTAGTAGTAGTAATACTAGTAGTAGGAGTAGTAGTAGTTGTGGCAGTAGTATTAGTTGCAGTAGCAGTAATAGTAGTACCGGTAGTATAGCTACGTTAATTGCTAGGACCTGCGAAGTCGTGGCGTCGCTTTTAGTAGCTGCTACAGCGGTAGTATTATTAGTAGTAGTTGTCGTAGACGTTGTAGTAGAAGCAGTAGTAGCAGCTGTAGTAGTACAAGTGGTAGTAGTAGTAGCAGTAGCATTAGTTGCAGCAGTTGTACTAGTAGCAGTAGTAGGAGTGACAGTAGTAATAGCAACTGTAGCAATAGTAGTAGTTGTAGCAATAGTAGTAGTAGTAGTAGTCGGAATAATAGTAGTTGTAGTAACAGCAGCAGCGGTAGAAGTAGCAGTACTATTAGTAGTTGTTGTAGTAGTACTAGTAGTTGTAGTAGTAGTGATAGTAGTAGTGGTAGTAGTAGTGGTAGCAGCATTAGTAGTAATAGTAGTAGTAGCCGTAGCTACACTAGATGTAGTAATAGCAGAAGTTGTAATGGTAGTAGGAGTAGTGGTGATAATAGAAGCAATAGTAGTTGTAGCTGAGCAATAGAATTTATAGTTGAAGTAGTAGTCGTAGTTCTACCAGCAGCAGTAGTAGTAGCACTTGTAGTAGAAGTAGAGGCTGCAGGAGTAGTTGTAGTTGTAGTAGTTGTAGCAGTAATAGTTGGAGAAGTTCTAGTCGTAGTTGTAGTAGTAGTAATAGTAGGACAAGAAGTCATAGTAGTGGCAATAGCAGTATTAGTTTTGATAGTAGTAGTTGTTGTTGTAGTAGAAGTTGCATTAGATGTTCTAGTAGTAGTAGAAGTAGCAGTAGTAGCAATAGTTATTATAGTAGTTGTAGCGGTTGTAGTACTAGTGGCATTAGTAGTAGTACCAATACTAGTAGTGGTAGTACTACTCACTGTAGTGGTAGTAGAAGTTGCAGTAGTAGTAGTAGCGGTAGCAGCAGTAGTAGTAGCAATAGAAGTAGCAGCAATAGTAGCAGTAATAGTAGAAGGACTAGCTGTAGTAGGAGTAGTAGTAGCAGCAGTAGTAGTACTAGTAACAGTAGCAATAGTAGTAGTAGTAGTAATAGTTAAAGTAGTAGTAGTCGTAGTAGTAGTAGTAGTAGTTGTAGTAGCAGTAGCAGTAGCAGTAGTACTAGTAGTAGTAGTAATAGTTGTGGAAGTAGTTTAGCAATAGCAGTGGTGTTAGTAGTAATAGGTGTTGTAGTAGTACAAGTAGTAGTAGCAACAGTAGTAGTAGTAGTAGTAGTAGTAGTAGTAATAGTGGTGGTGGTGGTCATTGCTGTAGAAGCTGTAATTAGATTAATAGTAGTTGTCATAATAGTAGTAGTATTAGTAGTAGCATTAGTAGAAGCAGTAGTGGTAGTTGTATTGGTAGTTGTAATTATAGTAGGAGGAGTAGCAGTAGTGGTGGTAGCAGTCGTTGTAGTAGTAATAGTAGTAGTAGTAATAGTAGTAGTATTAGTGGTCGTAGCAGTAGGAGAAGTAGCAGCACCATCAACAGCAGTAATAGTGCTATTAATAGGAGTGGTTGAAGTGGCATTAGGAGTGCTAGTAGAAGTATCCACAGTGGTAGTAAAAGTGGTAGTTGTAGTAGAAGTAGTAGTTGCATTAGTAGCAATAGTAGTAGTTGGAGTAGTAGTAATGCTAGTAGTAGCAGTAGTAGCAGTAGTAGCAGTAGCAGTAATAGTAGAAGTAGTAGTAGGAGTTGTAGTAGTTCTGGTAGTTGTAGGGGAAGTAGCAGCAACAACAACAATAGTAGTCATAGTGGTATTAGTAGCAGTAGTTGTAGTTCTTGTAGTAGTGGTAGTAGCAGCAGCAGCAGTAGTAGTCATAGTAGAAGAAGTAATAGTAGTGGTAGTAATAGTAGTAGTAGTAGTAGTAGTAGTACCAGTAATAGTTGTAGTAGTAAAATTAGTAGCAGAAATTGCAGTCGTTGTAGTAGAAGTATTTGCAATAGTAGTAGTAGCTGCAGCTGTCGGAGTAGTACTACGAGTAGTAGTAGTAGTTGTTGTTCTAGTAGTAGTAGTTATTGTAGTAGTAGTATTAGTAGAAGTTGTAGTTGGAATAGTTGTAGTAGTAATAGTAGTAGTAGTAGGAGTAGTAGCTATAGTAGTAGTTGTAGTGGTAGTTGTAGTGGTAGTAGAAGTAGTAATATTAATTGTAGTAGTAGTAGTAATAATAATAAAAATAGTAGTTGTTGTAGTATTAGTAGTAGGAATAGAAGTAGTTTTAGTAGAGGTTGTTGCAACAGTAGTAGTAGCCGCAGCAGCAGCAGTAGTAGTTGTTGTAGTAGTAATATTTGCAAGAGTTGTAGTAGGTATAGTAGCAGGAGTAGTAGTGGTTGTAGTAGTAATAGGAGTAGTAGTAGTGATGGCAGTAGTGGCAGCATTAGATGCAGAAGTAGTAGCAGCAGTAGTAGTTGCAAATGCAGTAATAGTAACTATAGTATTAATTGTAGTAGTAGTTGTTGTGATAGTAACAAGAGTAATAGTAGTAGAAGTTGTGGTAGTAGAAGTAGTATTCAAAGTAGTCGCAGTAGTAGAGGAAGTAGAAGTAGTAGTAGCAGTAGCAATAGTAATTGTCGGAGCAATACTAGTAGAGGATGTAGTAGTAGTAGTAGATGCAGTAGTAGTAGTAGTAGTAGTAGTAGTAGTAGTAGTAGTAGTAGTCGTAGTAGTAGTTGGAGCAGTAGTAGTAGCTATAGTAGCAGCAGTAGCAGCAGTAGCAGTAGTAGAAGTAGTAGTAGTAGTAGTAGTAGTAGTAGTAGTAGCAATAGTTGTAGTAGTAGCAGTAGTAAATGCAATGGTAGTAGTAGTAGTAATTATAGTTGTTATTGTAGGAGATGTAGTAGTAGTAGTAGTAATAGTTCTAGTAGTAGTACTAGTAGCAACAGTAGTACTAATAGTAGTGGTAGTAGTAGTCGTAGTAGTAGTAACTGTAGTAGTAGAAGCATTAGTAGCTGCAATAGTTCTAATAGTAGTAGTAGCAATAGCAATAGTAGTAGTTGTAGCAATTGTAGTAGTAGTTTTGTTAGCAGTTGCAGCTGTAGCAGTAGTACTTGTAGTAGTAGTAGTGCTAATAGAAGCTGTAGAAGTGTAGTCGCAGCAGAAGCATTAGCAGTAGTTGTAGGAGGTGGGGTCGTACTAGTAGTAATAGTGGTAGCAACAACAACAACAACAGTAGTAGTAGTAGTAGTAGTAGTAGCAACAACAACGACAACCATAGCTGCAGTAGCAATACCAGAAGTTGTAGTAATAGGATTAGTAATCATAGTAGTAGTTGTTGTTATAGTAGTAGTAGTAGTAACAGTGTTAGTAGTAGCAGAAGTAGTAGTAGCAAAAGTAGTAGCAGTAGCACTAGTTCTTGCTGTAGCAGTTGTAGTTGCTGTAGTTGTTGGAGTAGTAGAAACTGTAGATGGAGTACAAGTAGTAGCAGCAATTAAAATAGCAGTAGTTGTAGTAGTGGCAAGAGTAGTAGCGGTAGCAGTTGTAGTGGTAGTAGTAGGAGCAGCAATAGTAGTAGTAGTCGTAATAATGGAAATAGTAGTAGCAGTAGTAGTAGTAGCAGCAGCAGTAGTAGTAACAATAGCAGTAGCAGCTGCAGCAGCAGCAGTAGCAGTAGTAGTAATAGTAGTGGTGGTAGTAATAGTAGTAGTAGTAGTAGTTTCAGTTGTAGTAGTAGTGGGAGAAGTAGAATAAGTAATAGTATTAGTAGTAGTAGCAGCAATTGCAACAACAGCAGTCGTAGTAGTAGTTGTAGTAGTAGCAGTCTCAGTTGTAGTAGTAGACGCAATCGCGGTAGTAGTAGCAGTAATTGTCATATTAGTAGTTGCAACAACAAGAGCAGCAATAGTAGTTCAAGCAGCAGTTTTTGTGGTAGCAGTAGCAACAGTAATAGTAGTAATAATAGTAGTAGTTGCAGTAGTAGTAGTAGTAGCAGTAGAAGCAGCGGTGGCTGTAGTTGTTGTAGTAGTAGTAGTAGAAGTAGTCAGACTAGTAGCAGTAGTAGTAGAAGTAATAGTAGTCAAAGAAGCAGTAGTTCCCATATTAGTAGTAGAAATAGTAGTAGTAGCTGAAGCAGTGGCAACAGCAGTTGTCATAGTAGTAGTAGTAGCTGCAGTAGCAATTGTTGTAGTAGTTGCAGTACCAGTAGGAGAAGTAGTAGTAGTAGTATGGAAGTAATAATGGCAGTAATTATAGTAGTAGTAGTAGTAGAGTAATTGTAGTCGTAGTACCAATAGTAGTGGTAATAGTAGTAGCAGAAGGAGAAGTAGTATTAATAACAACAAAAGTAGTTGCAGCAGTAATAGTAATAGCAGTAGTAATACTAGTAGTAGTAGTAGAAGTAGTAGGAGTCGAAGTAGTAGTTGGAATAGGTGCGAGAGAAGGAGTAGTAGTAGGAGAAGAAGTAGCAGTAGTAGTAATACTAATTGTAGTAGTAGTAATAGTAGAAGTAGCAGTAGTAATAGTGATAGGAGTAGAAGTAGCGGTAGTGTTAGTAGTAGTATTGGTAGTACTAGTCACAGTAGTGGCAGCAGTAGTATTTTTTTGCAGTTGCGGAAACAACAATGATAGTAGGAGGAGATGGAGTATTACTAGTAGTTGTTGTTGTTGCAGGTGTACTTGTTGTAGTAGTAGTATCTGTAGTACTATCACCAGTATTAGCAGTTGTAGAAATAGTAGAATTAGTAGTAGCAGTAGCTGTATATGCAGCAGTAGCAGTAGTAGTAGTAATAATAGCAGTAGAAGTTGCAATAGTAGTAGTAGTAGTAGCATGAATAGTAGCTGTAGTCAAGGAAGTAGTAGCCGTAGTAGTGGAAGTAGTAATAGTAGTAGACTTAAGAGTAGCAATAGCAGTAGTAGCGGAAGTAGTAGCAACAGCGGTAGCAGCAACAATAGTAGAAGCAGTAGCAGTGGTTCTAGTAGCAGTAGTACTAGTAATAGTAGTAGTAGTAGCAACAACAATAGAATTACGATTACTACTCCTACTACTTGGGCTACTATTACTACTATTCGTACACCAACCACTACTACCACTTCACCTTCTCCTACTGCTTCTACTATCACTTCTACTACTTCGATTCTTACAACTTCTACACCTATTTCTACTATTTCTACCACTACTACTACTCCTACTCCTACTACAGCTACTCCTAATCCTACTGTTGTTGCAGTTGCTACTACGACTTCTACTACTGCTACTGCTACTTCTACTGCTCCCCGTATAATGACTACTTCTACTATTTCTACTCCTGGTCTAAGTGCTACTGCAACAGCTGAGGCTACTATTGCTACTACAACTTTTACTACAACTACAACTAGTACAACTATTACTACAACTGTTGCACCTACTACAATTATAACAACTATACAACATATTCTACTACTACTACAACTACTACTATTACTACCACCACCGCAAATTCTACTACTACTCATATTACTTCACCTGCTACTACTACTCTGTAACTAATACTATTACCTCTACTGCTACTGCTACTACTACTACTGCTATTGCAACTCCTGTAACAACTACTGCTACTACAACTGCTACTCCTCCTCCTCCTACTACTACTGCTACACATACTTCTACACTTACTAAACCTACTACTACTAATACTACTACTACTACTACTCCAACTATTAGTGTTACTACTATTACTATTGTTACGCCTACTACAACTTCCACTATTAAAACTACTATAAACACTACTTCTATTGCTGCTGCTACTACTACTAAAGCTACTGTTCCAACTATGAGTACTACTGCTATTACTATACAACTAATATTGCTACTGCTTCTCCAACTACTACTAGTACTATTGCTACTAATGCTTTTACTACTACTTCTACCTACTGCTTCTTCTGCTACTATTACTACTACTACTTTTACTACAACTATTAGTACTGCTACTACTACTACTAATATTACTACTACTGCTACGAGTGCTACTACTCCTACTACTACTACTCCTATTACTGCAACTGCTAATACTGCTACTACTGCTACTATTACTACTATGACTGCTACTACTACTGCTACTACTACTACTACTTCTACAATTAGAACAATTGCTCTGACTACTATGACTACTCCCACGAATACTATTACTACTACTTCAACTACTATTATAAATACTATTACTACTACAATAATTACTACTGCCATTACTGCAACTACTACTACTACTACCTCTAATACTACTACTATTGCTACGGTTACTACACAACTATCATAGCAACCACTACAACTACTCCTACAACTACTACTATTACTACAAATAATACTACTATGGCAACTACTACTACTACTACAACAACAACTGCTGCTGCTACTACTACTACTCCTACTACTACAGCTACAACAATAACTTTTATCGCTACTACTACAACTACTACTTCTACTACTTCAACTACTACTACGACTCCTACTACTACAAATACTACTCCCACTGCTACTGCTACTACAGCTACCAGTACTACTAGTACTATTGCTACTACTATTACTCCTACTCCAACTGCTACTACTACTACTGTTGCTGCTACAACTTCTACTGCTACTACAACACTTACTTCTGCTACTCCGACTACTACTACTACAACAACAACAACAACAACTACTACTACTACTATTACTACTACGGCTACAAGTGCTACTACTCCTACTACTACTACTCCTATTACTGCAACTGCTAATACTGCTACTACTGCTACTATTACTACTATGATTGCTACTACTACTGCTACTACTAATACTACTTCTACAATTAGAACAATTACTCTGACTACTATGACTACTCCCACTAATACTATTACTACTACTTCAAATACTATTATAAATACTACTACTACTACTATAATTAGTACTGCCATTACTGCAACTACTACTACTACTACCTCTAATACTACTACTACTGCTACGGTTACTACACCACTATCATAGCAA
>RXID01020723.1:0-44070 GCA_005019695.1 Trichopus zeylanicus subsp. travancoricus | reverse complement strand
TACTGCTACTACAATTATTGCTACTACTGCTACTACTACTACTACTACTCCTACTAGTACTCCTACAGTTCCTATAACAACTCCTACTATTACTACTACTATTACTATAACTACTACTAAAACAATAATAACTACTTCTACTAGAACCGCTAGTAGTACTGCTACTGCAGCTTCTACTGCCATAACTTCTACTACTACTACTACTAGTACTACTACTACTACTATCACTGCAACTGTTACAACTAATATAACTACTATTACTGCTACCACTACTGCTAGTACCACTATTACTCCTAATACATCAACTACAGCTACTACCATTACTACTACTATCGTTACTACTACTACTACCACTACCGATGCTGCTACTACTACTTCTACTACTGCTTCTACTACCATCACTTCTACTACTACTACTACTTCTAAAGCTACTCGTACTACTACTATAGCTGCGACTACTACAGCTACTACTACTATTTCTACTGCTACTACTACTACTTCTACTGCTAATCCAACTACTACTCCTACTACTACCACTACAAATACTCCTACTACTTCTACTACTATTACTACTACAACTCCTGCTACTGCTGCTACTGCTATAACTACTAGAACTATAGCTACAACAATAGTTGCTACTACTACAACTACTACTACTACTACTACTATAGTGAATACTATTACTTCTACAACACAACTGCTTCTGTCGTTGTTGCCGCTGCTACTAGTGCTACTACAACTACATTTGCTATGAGTAGTGCTACTACTACTGCTACTACAGCTACTGCCACTCGTACAACTACTACTGCTGCTGCTACTCGTGTGACTACTACTGTTGCTACTTTTAGGATGACCACTACCACTACTTCTATGAGTATTACAACTACTACTATAGCGATGACAATAATAACTTTTTCTGCTACAACTAGTAGTACTTTCGCTACAACTGCTGCTACTAGTACAATAGCTACTACTACTACTACTTCGAAAACTAATATTACTCCTAATACTCCTACTACTACTACTACTACAACAATAAGAACTATTATTGGTAATACTAATACTACTACTGCTGCTGCTACTACTAGTATTACTACCACCACCAACACCACTATTACTACTACTACTACTACTACTAATATAACTATTACAACTACAGCTGCAAGTACTATTATTACTACTACAATTACTTTTACTCCTACAACTACTATTATTACTAATACTACTGCTACTACAACTACTACGACTTCTACTACATCTAGAACTACAACTCCTACTACAACTATTGCTGCTATGACTATTACTACTATTACTTCTACTACTTCTACTTCTATTTCTCCTCCTCCTCCTCCTCCTACTACTACTACCATAATTACTACGACTACTGCTTCTACTGCTGTTGTTGTCAGTACTACTATTATAGCTATTTTTATTACTACTGCTACTACCACTACTTCGACACCTACTCCTACTTCTACTCCTACTACCACTACGATTAATGTTAGTTCTGCAACTACTTCTACTACTAATACTACTATTACTACTGCTGCTGCAATTACTATTACTACAACTACAACTATTGCTACTTCTTCTACTACTACTCCTACTACTATTACAACTTTTTACTACTATTACTACTCCCGCTATTAGTACTACTACAACTACTCCTACAACAACAACTACTGCTACTGCGAATACGATTAGTAGTACTATTACTACTTCTTAAACAACTACTACTATGACTATTGCTACTACTCCCACATCTACTACTACTACTCCAAATAATACTATTACTACTATTATTTCTACTACGACTTCTTCTACCACTTCTACAAGTACCACTACCACTACTACTACTACTACTTTAACAGCTGCAACAACTACTACTTTTGTTGTTGCTCCTACTACTACTCTTACTACTACTATGACTGCTCCAACTATGAGTACTACTACTATTACTACTACTAAAATTACTATTGCTATTACTACTGCTTCTCATATTCCTATTACACTCCTATAACTACTCCTATTACTGTACTACAACTAATATTGCTAGTATTTTGACTATTACAACAATTACTATTTTTATAACTATTACTACTACTATTCCTACTCCTACTCCAATTACTACTCCTACTACTACTCCTACTACGACTACTAGCACTTCTACTACTATTACTGTTACTAGTACTACAACAACAACAACAACTACTACTACTACTACTACTTCTACTGCTACTACTACTATTGCTATTAGTGCTACTACAACAATAACTACTACTAACACTACTACTACAACTAATAATATGACTACTACTACTACCACAACTACTAATCCAACTGGAACAACTACTGCTACTACTAGTAGTAGTAGAACTACTACTACTACTAATAATAATAATAACAATAATACGACTACTACTTCTCCTTCTACAACTACTACAACTACAACCATAACAACTAATATGACTATTACAATAACAAATACTAGTACTGCTGCTGCTACTTCCATAACAACTATTGCTATGACTACTAAAATAACTAATACTACTTACTAATACTACCACTACTACAACTCCTACAACAACTACTCCTACTCCTACTACTACTACTAATACCACTACAAATACTACTACTACTCCTATGACTACTACAACTACTTCTATAACAACTACTACTACTCCTACAACTATGACTATTACTACTACTACCACAATTAATACAAATTCAGCTACTACTACTACTCTGACTACTACTCTACTACTTGTACTACCACTGCTACTAATACTACTATCACTACTACAACAATAACTACTACTATTATTGCTGATGCTGCAACTAGTAATAATAGTAGTAGTAGTAGTAGTAGTAATGGTAGTATGAGTAGTAATAGTAGTAGTAGTACTTGCACTAGTATAAGTAGGAGTAGGAGTAGGAGTAGGCATCATAGTAGCAGTAGTAGGAATAGGAGTAGTTGTAGTTGTGGCAGGAGCTCGAGTAGGAGTAGTAGTAGTATTAGTTGTAGTAGTATGAGTAGTAGAAGTAAGAGTAGGAGTTGGAGCAATAGTAATTAGAGTAGTGGTAGTAGTTGTTGTTGTAGGATTAGTTGTAGCAGAAGGAGATTGAGTAGGAGTAGTAGTAATTATACTAGTAATAGAAGTAATAGTTATAGCAGCAGCTACAATAGTAGTAGTAGTAGCAATTGTTGTTGTTGTTGTAGTAGTAGTAGTAGTAGTAGTAGTGGTAGTAGCAGGAGCAATAAGAGTAGTAGTGGTAATAGTAGTAACAATAGTAATAGTACCAGAAGTAGCAGTAGTAGTGGTGGCAATAGTACAATTAGTAGCAATAGTAGTAGGTGTAGTAGTGGTTGTAGCAGTTTCTATTGTCGAAGTAGTGGCAATAGTAGGAGTTGGAGTAGGAGTGGCAATCCGAGTTGGAGTAGTAGTAGTAGTTCCATTAGGAGTTGTAGCAGTAATAGAAGTAGGAGTAGGAGTAGTAGTAGGAGGAGGAGGAGGAGGATGATGAGGAGGGGGAATAATAGTAGTATAAGTCGTGGGAGTATGGGTATGAGTGGAAATAGGACTAGTGGTATTAGCATTAGTAGTAGCAGTTGCAGTGGCTGTATTAGCAGTAGTTGGAGTAGTAGGAGTAGTAGGCGCAGTAGCAGCAGCAACAACAGTGGTAGTAGCAATAGTAACAGTAGTGGTAGTAGTTGTCATGGGAGTACTAGTACTAGTTGTTGTTGTTGTTGTAGTAGTAGTAATAGTAGTAGGAGTAGATGTAGTAGTAGTAGTAGCAGCAGCATAAGTCATAGTAGCAGTAACAAAAGTAGTAGTACTTGGACTAGTAGTTGGTGTAGGAGATGGAGTTCAACTAGTAGTAGCAGAAGTAGTACTAGTACCAGTAGTATTAGTGACACTAGTAGTAGTAGTAGTAGTAGTAGTAGAAGTAGTGGTACTAGTAACAGTAGGGGTAGTAACAGTAGTAATAGTTATAGTAGTTATAGTTGTAGTAATAGTAGTAGTCATAGTAATTGAAGCTGTAGTAGCGGAAGTATTAGTAATAGTAGTAGTAGTAGTAATAGTAGTAGTAGTTGTAGTAGAAGTAGTTATAGTAGAGGTAGAAGCGGTAGCAGTATTAGCAATAGTAGTAGTGGCAGTAGCAACAATAGTAGTAATAGTTGTAGTTGTTGTAGTAGTAGTACTAATAGTTGTTGAGGTAGTAGTAGTTATAGTAATAGTAATAGTAGTTGTAGTAGTAGCAGTAATAGCAGCAGAAGTAATTCTAGTAGCAAAAGTAATAGTAGGTTTAATTTTAGGAGTAGGAGCTAGTATATGAGTAGTAGCAGTAGCAATAGCACTACTACTACTAGTAGTAGCAGTAGCAGTAGCAGTAGTAGTAGGAGGGGGTGAAGTAGTAGTAGTAGTACTAGTATTAGTAGTAGTCTTAGCAATAGTAGTAGTAGTAGTAGTAATAATAATAATAGTACCAGGAGTTGCAGCTGTAGCAGCAGCAGCAGTTGCAGCAGTAGTAGCAGTAGTGGCAGCAGTAACAGTAGCAATGGCAGCAATAGGTGCAGAAGTAGTTGTAGTCGTGGCAGTAGTAGTTGTAGTAGTAGCAGTAGCACTAATAGCAGGAGTAGTAGTAGTTGATATAGTAGAAGTAGTTGTAATAGTAGTAGTAGTAGTAGTACAAAGAGTAGGAGTAGTAGTAGTTGCAATAGGAGAAGGTGTAGGATTAGGGCTAGTAGTAGGAGCAGTAGTAGTAGTAATAGTAGTAGTAGCCCTAGTAGTAGTAGTACCGAGAGGAGTAGTTGTAGTAGTGGTAATAGCTGTAGTAGTAGTAGCAGTTGTTATAGTTGTAGTAGCGGTAGTAGTAGTGCTAGTAGTATAAATAATAGTAATCACAATAATAGGAGTAGTAGCTACAGTAGTTGTCGTAGTAGTAGCAATAGTAGTAGAAGCAAAAGTAATAATAGTAGTAGTTGTTGTCATTGTTGTTGTTGTTGTAGTAGTATTATTTGTTGTAATAGGTGTATTAGTAGTACTACTAGTAGTAGCGAAAGTAGTAGTAGCCGTAGTAGCACTAGTAGTAGCAGTAGTAGTAACGGAAGAAGTAGTTGTTGCAGTACTAGTTGCAGTAGTAGTAGTAATAGTAGTAGTGTTAGTAGTGGTAGTAGAAGTAGTAGTAGTAGTAGTAATATTAATAGTAGCAGTTGTATTAGATGAAGTAAAAGTAGTAGTTGTAGAAGAAGTACTAGTAGTAGTTATAGTTGTAGTAATAGTAGTGGTAGTAATAGAAATAGTAGTAGTAACAATAGTAGTAGGTGTTGCCGCCGCAGTAGCAGTAACATTAGTAGTTGTTGTAGTAGTAGTAAAAGTAGAAGTAGTAGTAGTACTAGTTGTAGTTGTAGTAGTAGTACTAGTAGTTGTAGTAGCAGTAGTAGAAGTAGTTGTAGTACTAGCAATACAAGTAGTAGTAGTAGTAGTAGTAGTAGTAGTACTAGTAGTGCTAGAGTGAGTAGTTGTAATAGGAGTGGGTATAGGAGTAAGGGTAGTAGTAGGAGTAGTGGTAGTAGTAATATTAGTAGTTATAGTAGAAGTAGTAGGAGTAGAAATAGAAGTAGGCATTGTAGTGGTTGTAGCAGTAGTTGTAGTAGTCGTAGCGATAGTTGTAGTAGTAGTAGTAGAAGTAGCAGTACTAGAAGTAGTTATAGTAGTGGGTAGTAGTTGCAGTAGTAGTTGTCATAGTAGTAGTAGTGGTACCAGTGGCAGTAGTAGTAGTAGTAGTAGTAGTAATAATGCTAGTAGTATTAGTAGCCGTAGTAGTGGTAGTAGTAGTAGTAGCGGTAGAAGTAATAGTAGCCGTAGTGGTTGTTGTAGTAGTAGTTGTATCAAATATTGTAGATGTAGTAGTATCAGTAGTAGTAGCAGTTGCAGTAGTAGCAAATGTAGTAGTATTAGCAGTTGTAGTAATAGCGGTAGTAGTAGTATTAGAAGTAATAATAGTAGTAGTAGTTGCATTAGTAGTAGTAAGAGTAGTAGCAGCAGCAGCAGTGGTAGTAGTAGTATTAGTAGTAGTAGTAGCTATAGTAGGGGAAGTAGCAATAGCTATAGTAGGGGAAGTAGCAAATGCAAAAGTAATTGTAGTTGCAATTGCAACAGCAGTAGTATCATTAGCAATAGTATTAGTTGTAGTAGTTGTAGCAGTTGTAGTATTGGTGGTAGAAGTAGCGGTAGCTATAGTAGTAGTTGTAGTAGTAGAAGTAGTGGTAGTAGTAGTAGTAGTAGTAGAAGTAGTAGTAGTAGTATTAGTAGTGGGTGGTAGTAGTAGCAATAGTAGTAGCAATAGTAGTAGTAGTAGTAGTTGTTGTTGTTATAATATTAGTAGTAGTAGTAGTAGTAGCAGTAGTAGCAGATGTAGTAGTCGTTGCAGTAGCAGTTGTAGTAGTAGTAGGAGTAGCAGTAGTGGCAGCGGCCTTATTTGTAGTAGCAGTAGTAGCAACAATTGTAGTTGCAGAAGTGGTGGTAGTAGTAGTAGTAGTAAGTAGTAGTAGTTCTGAAAATGGTAGTAAAAGTAGTTACAGTACTAGTAGTAGCAGTAGTAGTACTAATAGTAATAGTAGTAGTAGCAATTGTAGTAGTAGATGTTGTAGTAGTAGTAGTAATTGTAGGACTGCTAGTACGGGGAGGAGGAGTAGTAGTAGTAGAAGTAGTTGTGGTAATAGTAGTATTAGTAGTAGTAGTACAAGCAAAAGGAGTTGTAGTAGATGTAGTAGTAGTAGAAGTAGTAGCACCTGTAGTAGTCGTAGTAGTAGTAGTAGTATTAGTAGTAGTAGTAGTGGGAGGAGTAGCAGTAGTAGTGGTTGGAGTAGAAGTACTAGTAGTAGTAGTGGTAGTAGAAGTAGCAGTAGCATTAGTAGCAGTGCTAGTAGTAGTGGAAGCAGTACTAGTTACTATAGTAGTGGTAGTTGTAGTAGGAGTGGTAGGGGTAGTATGGTAGTAGCAATAGCAATAGTAGTGGGTGTAGCCGCAGCAGTACTAATAGTAGTGCTTGGAGTAGTTCTAGTAGTATCAATAGTAGCAGTGGTGGTAGTAGCTATTGTAGTTGTTGGAGTTGTAGTAGTTGTACAAATAGTAGTAGTTTTAGTAGTGGTAGCAGTAGTAGTAGTGATAGTAGTCATAGTTGTAGTTTTTGGAGTAGTAGTAGCAGTGCTAGTAGTCAAAGTTATAGCAGTAGTGTAGTTGTAGTAGACATAGTAATAGTAGTAATAGTGGTAGTAGCAATAGTAGTAGTTGAAGTGGTAATTGCAATAGTAGTGGTAGTCGTAGTAGTAGTAGTAGTAGTAGTAGTAGTAGTAGTAGTAGTAGTAGTAGTAGCAGTAATAGGAGTAGTAGTAGTAGTAGTAGTAGTAGTAGTCGTAGTAGTAGTAGTAGTAGTAGGACTACTAGTAGAAATAGTTGGAGCAGTGGTAGTAGTTGTAGTTGTAGTAGAACTAGTTATAGTAATAGTGTAGTAGTAGTTGCAGTAGTAGTAGAGGTAGTAGTTGTAGATGTAGTAGTTGTAGTGGTAGTAGACGTTATAGTTATAGTAGTTGTAGTAGTAGTAGTTATTGTTCTCATAGGAGTAGTAGTAGCAGGAGTAGTAGTAGTTGTAGTAGTAGTAGTTGTAGTTGGAGTAGTAGTAGTATTAGTACTCATTGTGGTAATAATAGTTATACTACTAGTAGTAGTAGCATTAGTTGTAGTAGTAGTATTAGTAGTAGTAATAGTATTAGTAGTAATAATAATAGCAACAGAAGTAGTTGTAGTAGTAGGATTAATTCTTGTAGAGGTAGTAGTAATAGTAGTAGTAGTTGTAGTACTAGTAATAATAGTAGTAGTAGTAGTTGTAGTCACAGTAGCAGTAGTAGTTGTAATAGTAGTAGTTGTATTAGTAAAGAAGTATTAGTAGCAATAGTAATATTAGTAGTGATAGTAGTAATATTAGCCGTAGGTGTAGAAGTGGTTGTAGGAGTTGAAGTAGGAGTAGTAGTAGTAGTAGCAGGAGTACTATTAGTAGTAGTACTAGCAGTAGTACGATTAGGAGATTGACTAGGAGTGGTAGTAGCATTTGCTGGAATAGGAGTAGTAGTAGTAGTGGCAGGCGAAGGAGTAGGAGTAGTATGAGTTGTTGTTGTTGTGGAAGTAGAAGTAGCATTAGTAGTAGTTGTTGTAGTAGTAGTTGTATTAGTTATGGTAGTATTAGTAGTATTAGTAGTAGTAGTAAGAATTGGCGTGGGAGTAATAGTAATTGGAGTAGTGGTAGTAGTTGTAGTAGTAGGAGTAGTAGTAGTAGTCGAAGTTGGAGTGGGAGTAGTAGAAGTTGTACTAGCAATAGAAGAAGTAGTAGCAATAGTAGTAGTAGTGGTAATAGTAGTAACAGTAGTGATAAGAGTAACTGTAGCAGTAGTGGTAGAAGTAGTTGCAGTAGTAGTTGGAGTAGTAGTTGTTGTAGTAGCTGTATTTGTCGAAGAAGTGGTAGGAGTTGGAGTTGGAGTAGCAGTGGTACCACGAGTTATAGTAGCAGTAGTACTAGTATGAGTAGTAGTAGTAGCAATAGTCATAGGAGTAGGAGTACGAGTGGTAATACGAGTAGTAGTAGTAGCAATAGTAGTTGTCAGAGTGGCTATAACAGCAGTAGTTGGAGCAGTACGAGTAGTAGGCGCTATAGTAGCAACAGCACGAATAGAAGCAGTACTAACTATACTGGTAGTAATTATAGTAGGAACAAAAGTAGCAGCAGCAGCAACAACAGTAGTAGTAATAGTAGTAGCAGTAGTAGTAGCATCAGCAGTAGTTGTAGTAGTTATAGAAGTAGCAGGAGTAGTAATAATAGCAGAAGTCGTAGTAGCAGTAGAAGAAGTACTAGGATTTGGAATAGAAGTAGGAGTAGGAGATGGAGTTTGTGTAGTAGTAGCAGAAGTAGTAGTAGTACTAGTAGTATTAGTCATAGTAGTAGTAGTAGTATTAGTAGTAGTAGTAGTAGTAGTAGTAGTAGTGCTAGTAGTAGGAGGAGTAGTAGTAGTAGTAGCTATAGTAGTTGTAGTTGTAGTAATAGTATTAGTCATAGAGTTGTAGTTATAGTAGCAGTAGTAGTATTAAGGGTACTAGTAGTAGCAGAGGTAGTTGTGGTAGCAATAGTTACTGTAGTAATAGAAGCAGGAGTAATAATAGTAGCATCAGCAATAGTTGTAGTAGTAGTAGTAGCAGTAGTAGTCGCAGAAGAAGTAGTAGTAGTAGTAGTAGTAATAGTAATAGTAATAGTAGTAGTAGTATTAGCAGTGACAGGAGTAGTCATAATTCTAGTAGCAGATGTAATAGTAGGTGTAGTTTGAGGAGTAGGAATTGGTGTATGAGTAGTAGTAGTAGCAGTAACACTAGTAGTGGTGGTAGTAGTGGTAGTAGTAGTAGTAGTACTAGGAGGGCAAGGAGGAGTAGTTGTAGCAATACTAATAGTAGTAGTAGTAGTAGTAGCAATAGTAGTAGTAGTAATCGTAGTAGTAGTAGTACTACTAGGATTTGTAGCTGTAGCAGCAGCAGTAGAAGTAGTACTAGGAGTTGCAGCCATAGCAGCAGCAGTAGTTGTTGTTATTGTACTACTAGCTGTAGTAGCATTACTTGCAGTGGTAGCATTAGTAGCAGTAGTAGCAATAGTAATTGTTGTTGTTGTAGTACTAGCAGTAGTAGCATTACTAGCAATGGTAGCATTAGTAGTAGTAGTCACAGTAGTAGTAGTAGTAGTAGTTATTGTTGTTGTTGCAGTTGTAGTACTAGGAGTTGCAGTTGTAGCAGCAACATTGGTAGTAGTTGTTATAGTAGTAGCAATAGGAGCAGTAGTGGTAGTAGTTGCAGAAGTAGCAGCAGCAGTAGTACTTATAATATAGTTCTAATAGTAGTTATTGTTGTTGTTGTAGTAGTAGTAGTAACAAGAGTAGATATAGGAGTAGGAGTAGTAGTGGGAGCAGTAGTAGCAGTAATAGTTGTAGGAGTAGTGGTAGTAGAAGTAGGAGGAGTAGTAGGAGTGGCAATTGAAGTAGTTGTAGCAGTAGAAGTAGTAGCAGTAGTGGCAGTAGCATATGTGGTAGTAGCTGTAGCAATAGTAGTAGCAATAGTCATCACAATAGTAGAAGTAGTAACCATAGTAGTAGAAGTGGTAGTAATAGTAGTAGAAGCAGTAGCAGCAATAGTTGTTGTAATAGCAGCAGTAGTAGTAAAAGTAGTCATTGTAGTGGTAGTTGTAGTATTTGTAATAATAGGTGTGGTAGTAGTAGTACTATTAGTAGCAACAGTAATAGATGTAGGAGTAGGGGTAGTAGTGGGAGCAGTAGTAGCAGTAATAGTTATAGTAGGAGTAGTGGTATTAGGAGGAGGAGGAGTAGTAGGAGTGGCAATAGAAGTAGTTGTAGCAGTAGAGGTAGTAGCAATAGTGGAGTTGCAGTAGTGGTAGTAGCTGTAGTCATCGCAATAGTAGAAGCAGTAGCCGTAGTAGTAGTAGTGGTAGTAATAGTAGTAGAAGCAGTAGAAGCAATAGTTGTAGTAATAGTAGTAGTAGTTGTAGTAGTAGTAGTAGTATTTGCAGTAATAGTTGTGGTAGTAATAGTAATATTAGTAGCAATAGTAGTAGTTGTAGTAGCAGTAGAAGTAGTAGCAATACTAGTAGTAAAAGTAGTAGTAGTAGAAGTAGTAGTAGGACTACAAGTAGTAGTAGTAGTAGTAGTTGAAGTACTGGTAGTAGTAGTCATAGTAGCAGGTATAGCAATAGAAGTAGGAGTAGTAGTTGTAGTAGTTAGAGTTGATGCCGCAGCAGTAGCAACAACAGCAGTTGTTGTAGTAAGAGTACTAGTACAAGTAGTATCAGTACTAGTGGTAGTAGAAGTAGTAGTAGCAGCAGTAGCAGTAGTATTAGTAGTGGTGGTGGTACTATTACTAGTAGTAGAAGTATTAGTAGTACCTGAAGTGGTTGTAGTAGTCATCGTAATAGTAGTTGTATAAGTAGTAGTATTAGTAGTAGTAGTACTAGTAGTAGTTGTTGTAATAGGTGCTAGGGTAGGAGTAGGGGAAGTAGTAGGAGCAATGTTAGTAGTAGTAGAAGTTGTAGGAGTAGAAATAGTAGAACTTGTAGTAGTAGCTGGAGTAGTAGTTGTAGTAGTAGCTGGAGTAGTTGTAGCAATGGTGGTAGTAGCAGCTGTAGTAGTAGCAATAGTAGTAGTAATAACAGTGGTAAAAGAAGTAATAGTACTAATAGTTGTAGTTGTAGTAGTAGTAGCTATAGTAGTAGAAGTATTTGTAGCAATAGTAGTAGTAGTTGTAGTATTAGTAGGAATAAGTGTAGTAGTAGTAGTTGGTGTAGCAACAGTGGTAGTACAAGTAGTAGTAGCAGTAGTAGTGGTTGCAGTAACAGTAGTAGTAGTAGTAGTAGTAGTAGTAGTAGTAGTAGTAGTAGTAGTAGTAGTAATAGTAGTAGTTATTGTAGTAGTTGTAGAAGTAGTAGAAGTAGAAGCTATAGTAGTTGTGGTAGTTGTAGAAGTTGTAGGAGGGGGAGTCGTAGTTGTAGTAGTATTAGTAGCAGTAGTAGTAGTAGGAGTTGCAGCCACAACATCCATAGCAGCAGTAGTTGTTGTTCTAGTTGTAGTAGTAGCAGTAGTAGCAGTGGTGGTAGTAGTTGTCATAGCTGTAGTAGTGGTAGTAGTAGTAGTAGTAGCAGTAGTAGCAGAAGTAGTAGTAGTCGTAGTAGTAAATGTAGTTGTAAAAGTAGTTCTAGTAGTCGTAGTACAAATAGTAGTAGTAGAAGTTGTTGTTGTTGTTGTTGTTGTAGTAGTTGTAGTAATAGGAGTAGGTGTAGCAGTAGGGGTAGTTGTCGAAGCAGTAGTAGTAGTAATAGTAGTAGTAGGTGTAGTAGTAGTAGGTGGAGCAGGAGTAGTCGGGGTAGTAATAGAAGTAGTTGCAGTAGTAGTAGTAATAGAAGTAGAAGTAGTTGTAGTGGCAGTGGAAGAAGTGGTAGTAGCAATCACAATAGAAGGAGTAGTAGTTGTAGTAGTAGTAGTAATAGTAGTAAAAGCATCAGTAGAAATAGTAGCAGTAATAGTAGTAGTAGTAGTAGTAAAAGTTGTAGCAGTAGTAGTAGTAGTAGTATTTGTAGTAATAGGTCTAGTAATAGTGGTACTAGCAGTAGCAAGAATAGTAGTTGTAGTATTAGCGGTAGTAGAATTGGTAGTAGTAGTAGTAACGGTAGTAGTAGTAGTAGTAGTAGGTTGTAGTAGTAGTAGTTATTGTTGTAGTAGTTGAACCAGCAGTAGTAGCAGTAGTAGTGGTTATAGTAGTCGTAGTAATTGTTGTTGTAGTAGAAGTACTAGTCATGGTAGTAGTAGTTGCAGGAGAAGTAATAGTGTTAATTGTAGTAATAGTAGTAGAAATGGTAGTAGTAGTAGTAGCAGCAGCAGCAGCAGTAGTAGTAGTAGTAGTAGGAGTAGCAGTTGTAGTACTAGTAGCAGCAGCAGTAGCAATAGTAGCAGCAGTTGTTGTAGTAGTAGCGGCAGTAGTAGTAGTAATAGTAGTAGTTGTAGTAGTTATTGTTGTTGTTGTTGTAGTAGTAGTAGTTGCAGGAGTAGTAGGATTAGGAGTAGTAATAGTGGTACTAGTAGTAGTAGGTGTTGTAAGTGTTGTAGTCATAGTCGTAGCTATATTAGAGGCAGTAGTCGCAGCAGCAGTAGCAGCAGTTGTAGCAGTAAGAGTAGAAGTAGTAGTAGTAGTGCTAGTAGTAGTACTAGGAGTAGCAGTAGTTGTAGTAGTAGTAGTTGTTGTAGTAGCAGCAGCAGTAACGATAGTGATAGTAGTAGTAGTAGTACTTATTGTTGTTGTTGTTGTTGTAGTAGTAGTAGTCATGGTAGTAGTAGCTGCAGGAGTAGTACTAGTGTTAGTAGTAGTAATAGTAGTGGAAATAGTAGTAGTTGTAGCAGTAGTAGTAGCAGCAGCAGCAGTAGTAGTAGTAGTAGCACTAGTAGTAGTAATAGTAGTAGTAGGAGTAATAGTTGCAGTAGTAGCAGTCGTAGTAGTAGTAATAGTAGTAGTAGTTGTAGTATATTAGTAGTAATTATAGCAGTTGTTGGAGTAGTAGTAGTACTTGTAGTAGTAGTTGTTGTAATAGCAGCAATAGTAGTAGTAATTGTATTAGTAAAAGTAGGAATAGTAGGTGCAGCAGTAGCAACAGTAGTAATTGTAGTGGTAATAGTTGAAGTAGGAGTACTACAACTAGTAGCAGAAGTAGTAGTAGTAGCAGTAGTAGCAGCAGTAGTAATAGTAGTAGTAGCAACAACAGCAGCAACAGTCGCAGTAGTAGTAGTAGTCATCGTAATAATAGTAATAGTAGCAGTAGTTGTAGTAGTAGTAGTAGTAATAGCCCAAGTAGTAGTAGCAGTAGTAGTAGTAATCGCAACAGTAGGAGTAGTAGCTATAGTTCAAGTAGTAGTAGTAGTAGTAATAGTAGTTGAAATAGTAGTTGAGGCAGCAGTAGTAGTAGTAGTTTTTGTTGTTGTTGTAATAGGTGTAGTAGTAGTAATACTAGTAGTCACACCAGTAGTTGTAGTACTAGCAGCATTAGTAGTAGAAGTAGTAGTAGCAGTAATAATAGTATTAGTTGTAGTAGTAGTAGTAGTAGTAGTAGAAGTTACAATTGAAGTGGTTGCTATAGTATTTGTGTAGTAGTACTATTAGTAGTAGTAGTAGTAGTAGTAGTAATAGAAGTAGTAGTTGTAGGAGTAGTAGGAGTTGCAGCCGTTGCCGCAGCACCAAGAGTTGTTGTGGCAGTAGTAGTTATAGTAGCGATAGTAGCAGTACTAGTAGTAGTAGCTGTAGTAGTACTACTAAATGTTGTTGTACTAGTTGTTGTGGTAGTAACTGTACAAGTAGTAATTGTAGTAGTAGTACTAGTTGTACTTGTTGTAAAAGGAGTGGGTGTTGGAGTAGGGGCAGTAGTATAAGCAATGTTAGTAGTAGTAGTAGTAGGAGTAATTCTAGTAGTAGGAGGAGTAGTAGGAGTTGAAATAGAATTACTTGTTGTAGTAGTAGCAAGAGTAGAACTAGTAGTAGTGGCAGGAGTTGTAGTTGTAGTAGTCATGGTAGTATTAGTAGTAGCAGGAGTGGCTATAGCAGTAGTGGTAGTAGTAATAGTAGTAGAAGTTGTTGTAGGAATAGTTGTAATATCAATAGTAGTAGTAGTAGGAGTAGTAGTATTGGTAGTAATAGGTGTAGTAGTAGTCGTAGTTGTAGTAGCAACAGGAGTAGTAGAAGTAGTAATATCAGCAGTAGTAGTCGCAGTAGTAGTTGTAGTAGTAGTAGTAGTAGTAGTATTAGTAGTACTAGTATTTGTAGTTGTGGTCATATTAGTAGTAGTAGTAGTAGTAGTAGTAGAAGTCGTAGCAATAGCACTAGTAGTAGCAGTAGCATTACTAGGCATACTAGTAGTAGCAATAGAAGTACTTGTCTTAACACTAACAGTAGTAGTAGTAGAAGTAGTAACAGTAGTAGTAGTAGTAGACACAGTTTCAGAAGTTGTAGCAGTAGTAGCACAAGGAGTAGTAGTAGTAACAGTAGGAGTAGTTGTAGAACTTGTAGAAGTAGTAGTAGTAGTATTAATAGTAGAATAGTTTAAGTTGTTGGAGTTGTAGTAGTGCTAGTAGTAGAAGTTGTAGTTGTATTGTAGTAGTAGTAGGAGCAGCAGTAGTGGTAGAGGTTGTAGTAGTTACTGTAGTAGCAGTAGTAGCTATAGTAGTGCTAGTAGTAGCAGTAGCAGTAGTAATTGTAGTCAGACTAGTAGTAGTAGCAGGAGTCGTAGTAGTAGCAGAAAAAGTAGCGGTAGTTACAGGAGTAGTAGTAATAGTAGAAGGAGTAGTACTAGTAGTAGTAACGTTAGGTGTAGTGGTAGTAGTAGTGATGGTATTAGTCGTAGTAGTCGAAGAACTAGTAGTAGTACTAGTTGAAGTACTATTAGTAGTAGTTGTAGGAGTATTAGTAGTAGTAGTCGTACTAAAAGTAGTAGTAGGAGTAGGAGTAGGCGTGGGAGTAGTAGTAGGAGTAGTAGTAGGAGTACTAGTAAAGGTAGTAGGAGTAAGACGTGGTGTAGTTAATGTAGTAGCAGTTGTAGTAGTAGTCCTAGTAGTAGTAGTATAAGGAGGAGGAGGAGGAGGAGATGTAGTAGTAGTAGTGGTAGTCAGGGTAGGAGTTGTAGTTAGAGTAGTAATAGTTGGCGTAGTGGTAGCAGCAGTTGCAGCTTGATTAGTAGTAGCAGAAGTAGCAACCGTTGCCGTAGTTTTACTTATAGTAAGAGTATTTGTAGTCATTGTATGTCGAGTGGTAGTAGTAGTAGTAGTAGTAGCAGAAGTTGTAGTAGTAGTAGTAGTAGTAGTGTTAGTTGTCGTAGTAGTAGTAGTACTTGTAGTACTTGGAGTAGTAGTGGGAGTAGCAGCAGCAGCAGCAGTAGCTATAGTAGTAGTAGTAGTAGTAGTTGTAGCAGAAGTAAGAGAAGTCGTAGTAGTAGTTGTAGTACGAGTAGTAGTAGTAGCAGTAGTAGAACTAGTAGTATTGGTAGTGGTAGTAGTAGTAGTGGCAGTAGTAGTAACATTAGTAATAGTGTCGAAGTAGTGGAAGTAGTATTAGTAGCAATAGTAGATGCAGTAGTAGTAGTAGCAATAGTAGTATTAATAGCAGCAGAAGGAGCAGTACAAGTAGAAGTAGCAGTACTAACAGTTGTAGTAGTAGTAGTAACAATAGTAGTAGTAGTAGTAGCAATAGAAGCTGTACTATCAGTAGTAGTAGTAGTAGCAGTTGTAGTGGCAGCAAGAGCAATAGTAGTAATAGTCGAAGTAGTAGTAGGAGTTGCAGTAGCAAAAGTAATAGTAGTTGTTGTTGTAGTAGTAAGAGTAGTCATAGTAGTTGTTGTTTGTAGCAGTAGCAATAGTAGTTGTAGTCATAGTAGTTTTAGTAATAGTAGTTGTTGAAGTAGTAGTAGAAGTAGGAGTAGGAGTAGTAGTAATAGTATAGGTAGTAGTAGTAGTAGTAGTAGTAGGAGTAGGAGTAGAAGTAGTAGTAGTAGTAGTAGTAGTAGTAGTAGGAGTAGGAGTAGTAGTAGGACTAGTAGTAGGAGTAGTAGCAGTAGTAGGAGTAGGAGTAGTAGTAGGAGTAGGAGTAGGAGGAGTAGTAGCAGTAGTAGCAGGAGTAGTAATAACAACAGCAGGAGTAGTAGTAGTACTAGTAGTAGTAATAGTAGTAGTAGTAGTTGTAGTAGTAGTAGTAGTAGTAGTAGTAGTAGTAGTTGTAGTAGAAGCAGTAGTAGTAACAGTTGTAGGAGTAGGTGTATTTGTAGTTGTAGTAGGAGTAAGACGAGGTGTAGTTGTCATAGTAGCAATTGCAATAGTAACTAGTAGTAGGTGGAGGAGGAGGAGGAGGAGATGTAGTAGTAGTAGTGGGAGTAGGAGTAGGAGTTTTAGTAGGAGTAGTAATAGTTGGCGTAGTGGTAGCTGTAGTTGTAGCAAGATTAGTAGTAGCAACAATAGTAGTAGTAAGAGTTGTAGATGTTGTAGTAGTAGTTGTTGTTTTTGTTTTAGTAGTAGTAGTACCAGTAGGTGTAGTGGTAGTCAGACTAGGAGTAGGAGTAGGAGTAGTAGTAGGAGTTGGAGTAGATGTAGTATTAGTAGTAGTAGTAGCAGCAGTAGAAGGAGTAGTTGTTGTTTTAGTAGTAGGAGTATTATTATTAGTAGTAGTAGTTGTTGTTGTAGTTGTTGTTGTTGTTGTTGTTGTTGTTGCTATTGTCGTAGTTGTAATAATTGTAGTAGTTGTAGTAGTAATATTACTCGTAGTATTAGGATTAGTAGTAGTGGAAGTAGTAGTAGTATTAGTAGTAGTAGTAATATTAGTAGTAGCAATAGTAGTCATACCAGTCGTAGAAGGTGGAGTAGTTGTAGCAGTAGCGGGGGAGTAGTAGTTAGAGTAGCACTAGTAATGGGAGAAGTGGTAGTGGCAAAGTAAAAGTAGTAGCAGTTGTGGTTGTAGCAGCAATAGCTGTAGCTGCTATACCAGTAGTAATACTAGTTATTGTAGTAGCAGTAGTAATAGTAGTTTTTGTAGCAATAGCAGCAGTAGTAGTTAGAGTAGTTGTAGTTATAGCAGTAATTGTAGTAGTAGGAATAGCAGTAGTATTAGTAGTAGTAGTAGTAGTAGTTTTAGTACTACTACTATTACTACTACTAATACTACTACTACTACTACTATTACTACCGCTACCGCTACAACAACTACCACTACAGCTCTTATTGTTTCTACGACTACTATTGCTACTACTGCTACTACTACTATTACTCCTAATACTACTACTACAACTCCAACTACGAGTACTACTATTACGGCTAATACTATTTCTACTACAACTTGTACTACTACTACTACTACTATTACACCTGCTGCTGCTGCTACTACTTCAAGTACTACTGCTGCTACTGATAACAATACTACTACTACTACTACTACAACAACTACTACTCTTGCTTTTGCCACCACTACTACTACTACACCAAAAACAACAACGACTACTGCCACTACTACTACTACTCCTATGACTAGTTCTACTGCTACAACAACTACAGTAACAACTACCGCAATAACAACAACAACAACAACTACAACTACTACTACTACTACTGCAACTACCACTATTGCTACTGTTCCTACTACTACCACTACTACTATTGCGACTACTACTACTTCGACTACTACTACTACTCCAACTCCGACTCCTATTGGTACTTCTTCACGTACTACTACTGCAACTACTACTACAATTAATACTACGACTACTTCTTCTACAAATACTATTACTAGTACTCCTACTACAACTAATACTATATTACTACCGCTACTACTACTCATATTGTTACTACTAATACTATGACTACTGTCACAATTACTGATACAACCACTGCTACTTCTACTGCCACTGCTACTACCACTACTGCTGTTGCTACTACTACTGCGACTATCACTATTACTACTATTTCTGCTACTACTACCACTGCTACTAATGCGCTATTGCTTCAACTACTACTATTATTAATACTGCTGCCACCACTACAGCTGTTGCAACTACTTCTACTACTATTACCAATAAACTACTACTACTACTATTATTACTACTATAACTACTACTTCTACTACTTCTACCACTGCTACTACTAATACTACAACTACAAGAACGACAACAATAACTATTACTACTAGTACTACTGCCACTACTGCTGCAACACCTACTACAACTACTGCTACTCCTATGACTACTACTACTAGTGCTGCTGCTACTACAACCACTTGCACAACTACTACTACTGCAACTGCTACTATGGCTACTAGTACTACTTCTGCTGCTATTACTACTACTACTACTACCACTGCTAATTTTACAACTGCTACTACTGGTAGCACCATAACTACTACTACAACTTCTACTGCTACGGCTACTACTACTACTACTACTATTACAACAAATACTACTATAACTATTACTACTCATTTTACTACTACAACTACTACTACTACGACTGCTTCTTCTTCTACTGCTACTATTGCTGCTGCTACTACTACTACTATTTCAGTTACTAGTACAACTGCAACTACTACTACTCCTACTTCTACTGTTAGTACTGTGGCTGCTTCTCCTACTACTACTACAACTCCTACTTCTAATCATACTTCTGCTACTACTACGACAACAACTACTGCTATAACTACAGCTCCTACTACCACTACCACTCCTATTCCAACTATCGCTACTAACTCATACTGCTACTACTACTACAACTACTCCAACTACTACTGCTCTTACTCCTACTCCTACTACTATTACAACAATAACAACAACAACAACTACTACTCCCACTCTAGCTCCTGCGAATAGAACTACAACTCCCTCTTCTGCTGCTTCTAATACTACTACTCATGCAACTATTCCAACTACAACTACTGCTAGTACTCCTACTACTAATATTACTACCACTACTCCTACTCCAAATCCTATTGCTACTTCTACACCTACTACTATTACTACTACGACCACTAATACTAGAATTACTACTTGTACTGCCACTACTACTACCACTACTATTGCTTCTACTACCACTACTACTATTGCTCCAATTACTACTACTACTCCTCCTATTACTACCACTACTACTACTACTATAGTGCTACTACTACTGCAAGTGCTGCTACTACTGCTAGAGCTACTACTACTACTACTAGTATTACTACTACAACTTCTACTACTGCTAGTAGTAGTACTATTGCTATTACTGTTGGTAACACGATTATTACTACTATTACTATTACTGTTGCTACTGCTACTACTACTACTGCTACTATTACTACTAATAATCCTACTACTACTACTCCAACCACTACTACTACTACTTCTGTTCCAATTATTATTACGACTATTACATCTATTTCTGCTACTACTACTATAACAACAACTACTATTACCGCTACTAATGTTGCTACTACTACTACTACAGCTGCTGCTGCTATTTCTACTATTACTATTACTACTGCTGCTGCTACTACTTCTATTGGTACTCCTACTACTACTAATACTACTACAACTACTCCGATTAATACGGCTACTATTGCTACTATTAGTACAACTCTTACATCTACTCCCACCACCACCACCAATAGTAGTAGTAGCCCTACTACTTCTACTATTATTACCCTTACTACTATTGCAACAACAACTACAACTACTACTAGTGCTACTGCTGTTGCTACTACTACTACTACTATCACTACTACTACTACTATAGCTACTACTCCCACTACAACTATTACAACTACCGCTACTACGACTACTGCTACTACAACTATAACTACTCCTACTACTACTTCCACTATTACTGATACTATTGCTATCACCTCTACTGCAACTCCTACTAGTACTCCAACTACTGCTCCAACTACTCCTAGAACTACTACTACTATTCCCACTGCTCATGCTCGTACTCCTACACCTACACCTACAACCGCTACAACTACTACCAGCGCTACTACTACTCCAATGGCTACTTCTACTGCTACTACAACTACTACAACAGTAGCCGCAACAACAACAACAACAACAACAATTACTACTACTACTGCAACTACTACTACTACTACTGCCACTACGCCGACTATTGTCACTACTACTCTTATTGTTACTACTAATACTATGACTACTGTCACAATTATTGATACAACCACTACTACTTCTACTGCCACTGCTACTACCACTATTACTGTTGCTGCTACTACTGCGACTATCACTATTACTACTGTTGCTGCTACTACTACCGCTCCTACTAATACGACTATTGCTTCAACTACTACTATTATTAATACCACTGGCACCACTACAGCTGTTGCTACTACTTCTACTACTATTACCACTAAAACTACTGCTACTACTATTATTACTACTACAACTACTACTTCTACTACTTCTACCACTGCTACTTCTAATACTACTACTACAACTACTCCTGTAGCTACTACTACTACTGCTGCTACTACTAAAACTACTACTACTCCTACTACTACCACTGCTACTATTACTACTCCTACTCGAACTTCTACTCCCACTACTACCTTACTACTACTTCTAGTACTACAACTACTACAACAACAACTACTGCTTCTTCTACTACTACGACTGCTATTGCATCTACAACTACTAATGCTACTACTACTCCAACTATTACTACTACTCCTACTAGTCGTACATATGATATAATTACTACTACTGCTACTACTACAACTACTCTTGCTGCTGCTGCTACTACTACTCCTACTGCTACTACTTCTGCTACTGGTACTGCTACTACTAAAACAACTGCCTCTACTTCTACTTGCACAACTACAACAACTACTCCTACTACTACTACCACTGCTACTATTAGTACTACTACTACTATTGTGACTTCTACTCCAACTACTCCTAGTGCTACTCCTACTACTACTTCTATTATTACTACTATTACCACAACAACTACTACTGCTACTACTTCTTCTACAACAACAACAACTACTATTATTGAAACTACTACGACTGCTACTGCAACTACTATTGTTGCTACTATTACTACTATTCCTACTCCTATTACAATATATACTACTCCAACTACTTCTGCTACCACTACACCTCCTACTACCACTACTCCTACTACTACTACTACTGCTACTACTCCTCCTTCTATTACTCCTCGTACAACTACTAACACTCCTACTACTACTACTACCACCACTATAACTCCTACTACTACTCCAACTACTACACCTACTCCTCCTACTACTCCTACTACTAATACTAATTCTATTACTACTACTCCTACTACAAATTCCACTTCGACTACGACTACTACTATTGCTACTATTATTACTATCACTGCCGCTACAACAAAAACTACTACTACTACAACCACCACTACTATACATCTACTGCTACACTCCTACTTCTTCTACTACTAGTGTTGCTACTAATACTTGGACAACTCTTGGTATTAGTACTACTATGACTACGACTACTACAACAACAACAAGAACGACAACAATAACTACTATTACTAGTACTACTGCCACTACTGCTGCAACACCTACTACAACTACTGCTACTCCTATGACTACTACTCCTAGTGCTGCTGCTACTACAACCACTTGCACAACTACTACTACTGCAACTGCTACTATGACTACTACTACTTCTCCAACAACTACCACTACTACTTCTCCTGCTACTACTACTACTAAAATAACTACTGGTACTACTACTATTGATACTGCTACTACTACCACTACTACTACAACAATTAATGCTACTAGTTCTACTTGTGCTATTTATGCTACAACTCCTGTTACTATTGCCGCTGCTACTACTACTACTCCAACTCAAACTCCTGCTCCAACTACCACTCCAAATACTACTTCTACTACTACTACTTCAACCACTACTACTACTACTACTACTACTACTACTATTGCTGTTACAACTACTACAATAATTGCTACTACTACTAATATTGCCACTAATAATGGTTCTACTACTACTACTATTACAGCTACTAATACCGCTTCTACTACTACTACTACAACTTGTACCACTACTTCTCCTACTACTTCTACTACTACTACTACTACTACGACTACTACTACTGTTGCTGCAACTACTACTACTATTGCTGCTACTACTACTACTACTATTACAACAACTATTGCTACTGCTACTTCTACTACAACTACTATTCCTACCTCTTCTCCTACTACTATACGTACTTCTTCTCCTGTTGCTACAATAGCTACTACAACTGCTACAACAACTACTACAACTACTATACCTACCTCTTCTCCTACTATTAAACGTACTTCTTCTCCTGCTGCTACTACAGCTACTACTACTACCACTACTAATGCCACTATTACTTCAACAACTACTGCTAGTACTGCTACTGGTGCTATTTCTACTACTACTCGTATTCTAGCAGCTACTACTATTAGTACTACCAATACTACTACTACTACCACTATTGCTACTATTACTACTTTTACTAGTACAACAACTGCTACTACTACTACTACTACAACAACAACAACTACTACTACTACTACTACTACTTCTACTAGTACTACTACTACTACTGCTACTACTACTACTACTACTACTACTACTACTACTACTACTACTACTACTACTCTTGCTATTACTACTACTACTACTACTACAACTACTACTGCTAGTACTACATCTACTACTACAACTACTGCTAATATTACTACTACAATAACTACTACTAGTACAACTATAACAATAACTACTACTACCACTACTATTCCAGCTACTGCAGCTACTAGTTCTATTGCAAATACTTCTACTACTACTACTCCTATTCTTGCTGCTAATAATATGACTACAACTATGACTACAACTAATACTACTACTACTACTATTGCTATTGCTACTTCTCATTCTACTACTACTACTACTAATGCTACTACTCTGACCTGTACTACTACTACTCCTACTACTACTGCTACTATGACTACCACTACTACTATTGCAGTTACTACTGCTACTGCTACTAGAACAACTACTACTTTTGTTAATACTACTACTGCTAGTACTACTACTACAACTACTACTACAACTACTACGAGTACTACCTCAACTCCTACAACTACAGCTTCTGTAACTACGCTGCTACTACAACTACTACTATTAGCACTACTACTACTCTTGCTACTACTAGAACTATGACTACTACTACTTCTACTGCTACTCTGACTACTACTACTATTACGAATTCAGCTACAACTCCTACTGCTACTACTACTACTAGTAGTATAACTACTACTTCTACTACAACTACTATTGCTACTACTAGGACTGTTGCTACTGTGACTATTACTGCTTCTACTACTACTACAACTACTACTACCTCTACCACTACTATTACTGCTCCTACAACTACACTACTACTACAACTAAAACTACTAGTACTATTTCTACTCCTACAACTGCTACTACTGCTGTTGCGGCAGTTGCTGCTACAACAACTACTACAGCTGCTACTATTACAATAACTACTACTGCTTCTTTTTCTACTAATACTACTAGTACTATGACTATTACTACTATGACTATTACTACTACTACTACTACTATTGCTGCTGCTGCTGCTGCTGTTGCTGCTATTACTACTACTACTACTATTGTTGCTGCTGCTGCTACTGCTATTACTACTACTACTACTACTACTACTGTTATTACTATTAATGCAACAACAGCTACTACTATTACTACAACTTCTACTACTTCTACTACTTCTACTACTATTACAATAGCTATTGCTTCTAATGCTACTACTTCTACAACTGCTACTACTACTACTACTACTTTCACTACTACTTCTACTACTACTACTACTAGTACTGCTACTACTACAACTAATAATGCTACTCTTGCTACTACTACTACTACTACTACTACTATTTCTACTACTAGTACTCCTACTACTACTACTGCTACTAATACCACTATGACTATAACAACTACTACTATTGCTGCTGCTACTACTACTGCTACTGCTACTATTGCTACTACTACTGCCACAACTATTAGCACTACTATTACTAGTACTACACCTACTCCTACTACAACAACTACTTTCGTTACTACTATAACTACTACTTCTGCTACTACTACCACCACTACTACCGTTGGTACTACTACTGCTACTACTCCTACAACTACTACAGCTACTGCTGCTGCTACTACGACAACTACTACTCCTACTACTACTGCAACTACTATTGCAACTACTACTCCTACTACTGCTACTACTAGAAATCAAACTACTGCAACTACTACTAATACCACCACTACTACTACTGCTGCTACTACTATTGCTACTACTACTACTACTACTCCTCTTCCTACTACTACTACTTTTGCCACTAGTACTGCACAATAATAACTACTTTTACTACTTCTATTGCTCCTGCTCCAAGGACTATAACTGTTGCTACTATTACAGCTACAGCTACCACTACTGTCATAGCTACTATTACTAATACTACCACTATGATTATTACAACTACTATTACTACTACAACAACAACTACTACTGCTACTATTGATTCTGTTGCTATAACTATAACTACTAGTATTACTGCTGCTACTTCAACTACTACGACTATTGCAACTATTACTGCTTTTATTACTACTACTACTACTGCTGCTACGACCACCACTACTACTACTTCCACCACTACCACAACTATATCTAAAACAAATACTGCTACTGCTACTATTACTGCTACTACTACTCACACTACAACCACCACCACAACTACTACTATAACAACATTACTACTTTAGCTATTCTTACTGATACTACTAGTACTACTACCCCTACATCTGCTGTGACTACGACAACTACTACTGCTACTACTCTTACAACTATTACTACCACTGTTGCTGCCACAACAACAATAACTACTACTACTATTACTACTACTACTACTATTACTACTATTACTTCTACTACTACCGCTACCGCTACTAGTACTACTACAACATCCATTGCTACTACTATTGTTCCTGCTAGTATGCCTACAAGTACTACTTGTACTAATTCTACTACTATTGTTACTATTTTTACTGCTACTACTGCTGCTGCTACTACTACTACTTCCAACACAGCTACTACTTCAACTGTTATTGCTCCTACAACTACTATTAGTGCTACTGCTACTAGTACAACAACAAATCCTACTATGATTATTACTGCAGCTACATCTGCTACTTCTACAACTATCAATCCTGCTACTACAACCACTGTGACTACTACTACTACTACTACTACTACTATTAATACTATAACTACTACTACTACTACTACTATTACTACTACTACTACTACTACTACTACTACTACTACTACTACTACTACTACTACTACTACTACTACTACTACTCTTACTTCTCTTACTTGTACTACTACTACTATTTCTACTACTCCTACTCCTACTCCTTCCACTATTACTGCTACTACTGCTGCTACTGCTACTGCTACAACTACTACTACTGCGGCTATTACTACTGTTGCAACTAATATTACTACTACTACAACAACTACTACTGCTACTACTATAATTACTACTGTTACTTCTACAATAGCTACTACTACTCCTATTACTTCTTGTACTACTAGTATTACTTCTACTATTACTACTACTATCACTACAACTACTATTATTACTACTACTATAATAACTACTACAACAACTATTGCTACTACTATTACTACTATCACTAATACTACCATTGCTACTAGCACTATTACTACTCCCCCTACTACTACTACTTCTATTATTATTGCTACTCCTTCTACTACTTCGGTTGCTACATGTACCTCTTCTCCTACTTCTACTACTACTTCTACTTCTACTACTACTACTACTACTACTACTACTACTACTACTACTACTACTACTACTACAACTACTACTGCTACTATTATTAGTAATCCAACTTCTACTACTTCTATTACTATTGCTACTACTTCCACTATTACTACAACTACTGCACTACTACTGCTTTCCTACTACTACTACTACTACTTCTACTACTACTGTTGCTACTGCTAGAACTCCTACTACTGCTACTGTTACTAATCCTACTAGTAGTAGAATTTGTAGCAATACTAATAACAAAATTAGTTGCTGGAGTTGTAGCAACAGTAGCAGCAGTAGTAGTGGTAGAAGATGTAGTAGTAGTAGTATTAATAGTCGCAGGAGTAGTAGTAGTAGTAGCAGTAGTAACAGTGGTAGCCGTAGTAGTAGTAGTAGTTGACACAATGGTAGTTGTAATAGTAATAGTCATAGTAGCCATAGCAATAGTAGAAGTAGTAACAGTAGTAGTGGTAATAGTAGTAACAATAGTAGTAGTCATAATAGTCATAGTAATAGTAGCAGTTGTTGTTATTGTAGTAGTAGTAGTAGTAGTAGCAACAAAAGTAGTAGTAGTAGCAGTAGCAGTAGTAGTACTAACAACAGTAGGAGTAGTAGTAATGATAGTAGTAGTTGTAGTAGTGGTGGTGGTGGTGGTATTAGTAGTAGTGGTAGTACTAGTACTAGTACTAGTATTAGTAGCGGTAGTAGTAGTAGCCATTATAGTAGTAGCTACATCAATAGTAGTAGTAGTAGTATAAGAAGTAGTAGTAATATTAGCAGTAAAAATAGTAGGGTACGTAGTAGTGATAATAGTAGCAGTAGTAGCAGCAGCAGTAGTAGTAATGGCAGTAGTAGTTATAGGAGAAGTAATAGGAGTAGTAGAAGTAGTAGCAGCAACAACAATCATTGTAGTATTTATAGTAGCAGTAGCAGTAGTAGAAGTAGTAGCCGTAGTAGTTATAGTTATAGTAGTAGTAGCAGCAGTAGTAGTAGTGCTAGCAGCAACAACAGCAGCAGTAGCAGCAGTGGCAGCAGCAGTAGTAGTAGCAGTGGCAGTAGTAGTTGTAGTAGTAGTAGTAGCAACACCGGTAGTGGTAGTAGTAGTAACATTAGTATTGGTAGTTGGAGTAGTAGCATCAGTAGTCACAGTAGTAGCAGTAGTAGTACCAGCAAGAACAACAAAAGTGCTAGTAGTGGTAGTATTAGTAGTAGTAGTTGTTGTTGTTGTTGTAGTAGTTGTAACTGTAGTAGTAGTAGTAACAGTTGTAGTAGGAGTAGTAGTTGTAGTTGTAGTAGTAGTAGTAATGCTAGTTATTCTTGTTGCTGTAATAGTAGTATTACTGGTCGAAGTCGTAGTACTAGCAGTCGCTATAGTCATAGTAATACTAGTATTAATAGTAGTAATAGTAGTAGTCTTGCAAGCAATTTTGGTAATCAAAGTAGACATAGTAGTAGTTGCGATAGTCGTAGTAGTAGTAGTAGTCATAGTAATAGTAGTAGTAGTAGTAGTAGTAGTAGTAGTAGTAGTAGTAGGAGAAGGAGGAGGAGGAGGAGGAGTAAGCGTAGTAGTAGGAGGAGGAATAGTAATAGTAGAGGTAGTAGTAGTAGTACTAGTTGTAATAGAAGTAGAAGTAGTAGTTGTTGTTGTAGTAGTAGTAGTAGTAGTATTAGTAGTAGCAGCAGCAGTTTTAGTAGTAGTAGTAGTAGTAGTAATAATAGTAGTTATAGTAGTAGTAGCAATAGTAGTAGAAGTACTAGTAGTAGCAGCAATAGTCGTTGCAATAGTAGTAGTAGTTGTAATAGTAGTACTAGTAGTAGCAGTAGTCATAGTAGTAGTATTAGTAGTAGTAGTTGTTGTTGTAGTAGTAGTCATAGTAGTAGTAGTTGTAGCAGTTGTAGTAGTCACAACAGCAGTAGTTGTAGTAATACAAGTAGTATTAGAAATAGTTGTTGTTATTGCCATAGTTCTAGTAGTAGTCATAGTGGTAGTAGTATACGGAGTAGTAGTAATATAAGTTGTAAAAGTAGTAGTAGACATAGGGGTAATAGTGGAAGTATTAGTAGTAGTAGCAGTAGCAGTAGCTGAAGTAGTACCTGTCGGAAAAGTAATTGGAGTAGTAGAAGTAATAGCTTCAACAATAACTCCAGTAGTAGTGTTAGTAATAGAAGTAGTGGTAGATGTAGTTGTAGTAGTAGCAGCAATAGTAGCAGTAGCAGTAGTAGTAGTTATAGTAGTAGTAGTAATAGTAGTGGCATTAGTAGTAGTAGCATCATCGATCATAACAGTAGTAGCAGTAAAAGTTGAAGCAGCAGTAGCAGTACTAGTAGTATAGTAGTAGTAGTGCGAGTAGTAGTAGTAGTTCTAGTATTAGAATTAGTAGTTGTAGTAGTAGTTGGAGACGTAGTAGTTGTAGTTGCAGTAGTAGTGGTAGTAGAGGTAGTAATAGTAGTTGTATTAGTAGTATTTGTAGCAGTAATAGTAGTAGTCATCATAGTAGTATTAGTAGTATAGTAGGAGGAGTAGTAGTAGCGGTAGTAGTAGTAGTAGTAATAGTAGTAGAACTAGTATTAGTACAAGTAGTAGTAGTAGTAGCAATAGTCAAGTAGTGGAAGTATAGCATGTAGTAGTGGGTAGCAGCTTAAGTAGTAGTAGTAATAGCAGAATTAGTAGTAGAAGTAGTAGCAGTAGTGGTAGAAGTAGTAGTAGTGGTCGTATTAATAGAAGCAGGAATACTTGTAATAGTTGCAGTAGTAGCTCTAGCAGTAGTAGTAGCCATAGTAGTAGGAGAGGTAGTAGTAGTAGCAGTAGTAGTATTGGTGGTAGCCGTTGTAGTAGTAGTAGTTTCCGCAATGGTGGTAGTAGTATTTGTAGTAGTAGTAGTAGTAGCAATAGTAGTCGTAGTAGTTGTAGTAGTGGTAATGGTTGTTGCAGTAGTAGTATTAGTTCTAGTAGTAGTAGTAGTAATAGTAGTAGTACTAGAAGTAGTAGCAGCAACAGCAGTAGTAGTGGTAGTAGTAGCAGTAGTAGAAGTAGCAGAATTAGTAGTAGAGGTTGTAGCAACAACAGTAGTAGTAGTAGTAGTAGTAGTAGTGGTAGAAGTAGTAGTCGTAGTAGTATTAACAGACGTAGGGGAAGTAGTAGTGTAGCGGCAGTAGTCGTACCAAAAGTAGTAGCAGCAATAGTAGCAGAAGTAGTAGTAGTAGCAGTAGTTGCTGCAATGCAGTAGTAGCAGTAGTAGGAGTAGTTGCAAAAGTGGTAATAGCAGCAGCAGCAGCAGCAGTAGTAATTGAAGCAGTAGCAGTAGTAGTCATAGTTGTTGTAGTTGTGGCAGTAGTAGTAGTAGTAGTAATAGTAGTTGTAGTAATAGTTGTAGCATTAGTAGCAGTAGTGGAAGCAGTAGCAGTTGCGGAAGTATTAATAGTAGTGATAACAGTAGTAGTTACAGTAGTTGTAGTCGTAGTAGTAGTAAAAGAAGAAGAATAAAATGAAGTAGTAGTAGTAGTAGTAGTAGTAGTAATACTTGTATTAGTAGTAGCAGTAATAGTAGTAATAGCAGTAGTTGTAGTAGTAGTAGTTGTTGTTATTGTGGCAGTAGTAGTCGTAGTAGTGCCAGTGATATCCATAGTAGTAGCTGTAGTTTCCGTAATTGCAGTAGTAGTTGTAGGAGTAGTGGTAGCAGAAGTAGTGTTACTAGTAGTAGCACTTGCAGTAGTAGTAGTTGTAGCAGCTGTAATAGTAGTAGTTGTAGAAGTTGTAGTAGTAGTTGTAGAAATTGTAGTAGTAGTAGTAGTGCTAGTGTTAGTAGTAGTAGTAGCTGTAGCAGCATTAGTAGTAGCTGTGGAAGCAGTAGCAGTAGCAGTTGTGGTAGCAGTAGCAGGGGGAGTAGTAGCTGCAGTAGTAGTAGTAAAAGAAGAAGAAGAAGAAGTAGTAGTAGTAGTAGTAGCGGTAATAGTAGACGCTGCAGCAACAATAGTAGTAGTATTGGTATTAGCAGCAATAGTAGGAATGGTAGTAGTAGTAGTAGTAGTAATAGTAGTACTAGGAGCTGCAATTGCAGTAATAGTAGTAGTAGTAGTAGCAGTAGTACTAGTAGTAGTAATAGTAGTAATGGTAGTAGTAGTTGTTGTTGTTGTCGTAGTAATAGTGCTAGTTGTAGTGGTAAACTAGTAGTCGTAGTCTTAGGAGCGGTAGTAGTAAAAATAGTTGTTGTTGTTGTCGTTATAGTAACAGTGCAAGGAGTAGTAGTAACATGAGTAGTAAAAGTAGCAGTAAACGTAGTAGTAGCAGCAGCAGCAGTAGTATTAGTAGTAGTTGTAATAGCAGTAGCAGTAACAGTAGTAGTAGGAGAATTAATTGGAGTCGAAAAAGTAGTAGTAGCAACAACAATAGTAGTAGTAGTGCTACTAGTAGTAGTGGGGGTAGAAATAGTAGTAGCAGTAGCGGAAGCATTAGTCGTAGTTATGGCAGCAATAGTAGTAGTAGTAATAATAGTCATAGTATTAGCAGCAACAGTAGTAGTAGTAGTAGTAGTAGTAGTAGTAGTAATACTAGTAGTAGTAGTAGTAGTAGCATTTGTAGCAGTAGTATTAGCAAAATTAGTAGTAGGAATTGTAGCAGCTGTAGCAGTAGAAGCAGTAGTAGTAGTGGTAGAAGTGGTAGTAGTAGTATTAATAGCTGCAGGTGTAGTAGTAGTAGTAGCAGTAGTAGTACTGATACTATTAGCAATAGTAGTAGCAGTAGAAGTAGTAGTAGTATTAGTAGTAGCAGAAGTAGTAGTAGTAGTAGTAGTACCAGTGGTAGCTGTAGTAGTAGCAATAGTTGCCGCAATGGCAGTAGCAGTTATAATAGTTGTAGTAGTAGTTGTAGTTGTAGTAGCAATAGTAGCAGTAGTAGTGGTAATAGTGGTAGTAGTAGCAGCGGTAGTCATAGTAGTGGTAGTACCAATAGTAGCAGTAGTTGTAGTAGCGGAAGCAGTAGCAGTAGCAGTAGTAGTTGTAGTACTAGTAGTAGTACTACTAGTAGTAGCAGTAGTAGTATTTGCAGCAGTAGTAGAAGTAATAGTAGTAGTAGCAGTGGCAGCACCAGTAGTAATATTAATTACAGTTGCTGTAGTAGTAGTAGTAGTTGTTGTTGTTGTTGTTGTTGTTGTAGTATTAGCGGCATCAGTAGCAGAAGTGCAAAAGTAGCAGTAGTAATCATTGTTGTTGTTGTTGTAGTAGTCATAGTAGTAGTCATACAAGGAGTATTAGTAATATTAGTAGTAAAAGTAGAAGTAGATGTAGTAGTAATAGTAGTAGTAGTAGTAGTATCTGTTGTAGCAATGGCAACAACCATAGTAGCCGGAGAAGTAATAGGAGTAGTAGAAGTAGTAGCGACAACAGCAACAGCGGTAGTAGTGCTAGTAGTAGTAGTAGTGGTAGTAATAATAGTAGTGCTAGTAGTAGTAGCAGTGGTAGTAGTAATAATATTACTAGTAGTAGTAGCAGCGGCAACAGCAACTGTAGTAGTAGCAATAGTGGTAGTAGTGGTAGTGGAAGTAGTAGTAGTAGCAGTAGCGACAACACCAGTAGTAGCAGAATTGTAGCATTTGTGCTAGTAGTACTAGTTGAAGCTTCAGCAGTCGTAGTAGTTGTAGTAGCAGCAGCAATAGTCGCGGTGCTAGTAGTAGTAGTACTAGTAGTCGCTATAGTAGAAGCTATAGTCGTAGTCGTAACAATAGTAGTAGTAGGTGGAGAAATAGTAGCCGTAGTAGTAGTTGCAATAGCCTTAGGAGTAGTAGTTGTAGTAGTAGTCGTAGTAGTAGCGGTTGAAGTTTTAGTAGGAGTAGTAGTAGTAGTATTAGGAGCAAAAGTAATAATAGCTGTAGTCACAGTAATTGTGGCATTAATAGTAGTAATTGTCGAAGTCGTAGTAGTAGTTTTGGTAGTCATTGTAGAAATAGTAGCAGTAGTTGTAGTAGTAGTAGCCGCAACAGTAGTTGTAGTATTAGTAGGGGTAGTAGAAGCATTTGTAGAATAGTAGTAGCAGAATTTGTGGTAGAAGTTGTAGTAGCGGTAGTAGTAGCAGTAGTAGTAATGGTAGAAGTAGCACTAGTAGTAGTATCAATAGCTACAGGAGTAGTGGTAGTAGAAGCCGTGGTAGCAGCAGCAGAAGTAGTAGTAGTAGTAGTAGCAAAAGTAGTACTAGTTGTAGTAGTTGTACCAGTGGTAGTTGTAATAGAAGCAACAGTTGCGAGAATGGCAATAGTAATAGTAGTTGTAGATGTAGTAGCAATTGCAATAGTTGCCGTAGTAGTAGTAGTAGTAGTAGTAGTAGTAGTAGCGGAAAATAGTAGTAGCGGAAAAAGTATTAGTAGCAGTATTAGCAGGTAGTAGTAGTAGTAATCGTACTAGTCGTGGAAGAAGAGGAAGAAGAAGAAGAAGTAGAAGTAGTAGTAGTAGAAGCAGTAATAGAAGTAATAGTGGTAGTAATAGTAGTAGTAGTAGTAGTAGTAGTAGTAACAAAAGTAGTGGTAGAAGTAGTAGTAGTAATTGTAGCTGTAGTAGCAATAGCAATAGTAGTAAGAGCAGTAGGGGTAGTTGAAGTAGTAGTAACAGTAGTAGTAGGAGTGGTAGTTATAATAGTAGTAGTAGTAGTAGTACTATTAGTAATAGTAGTACTTATAGTAGTAGTGGAAATAGGTGTAGCAATAATAGTAGTTCAAGTAGTAGTAGTAGTAGTAGTAGTAGTAGTCGTTGTAGTAGTAGTTGAAGTAGTAGTAGTAGTAGTTGTGGTACTAGTAGTTGTAGTAGGAGTAGTAGTAGTAACAGTGATTGAGGCAGTACTAGTAGCAGATGTAGTAGCAGCTGTTATAGAAGTAGCCATATCAATTGTAGTAGTTGTTGTACTAGTAGTAATAGTAGTAGCAGTAGTAGCAGTACCAGTAGTAGTAGTAGTAGTAGTAGTAGTAGTAGTCGTAGTAGTAGTAGTGGCAGTAGTAGTAATTGTAGTAGTAGCATTATTCATAGCAATAGCAGTAGTAGTAGTAGTTGCAATAGTCGCAGCAGCTAAAGTTCTAGTAGAAGTAGTAGTAGCGGCAACCGCAGCAATAGTAGTAGTGTAGGAGTAGTAGTAGTAGCCGAGGTAGTAGTATTAGTAGCAGTAGTAGTAGAAGTTGCGGTAGTCATTGTAGCTATTATTGTAGTAGCAGTTGAAGTAGTAGTAGCAGTAGTCACTATAGCAGCAGCAACAATAGTAGAAGAAGAAGCAGTAGTAGTAGCAATAGTAGTAGTAATAGTAACAGTAGTTATTTTTGTAATTGTTCTAGCAGTAGAATTAATAGTAGTAATAGTTATAGTTATTGTAGTAGCAGTAGTAGTAATAATAATAGTAGTAGTAGAACTGATAGTAGTCACAATCGTAGTAGAGGTAGCAGTAGCAGTAGTAGTAGCAATAGATGTAGTTGTTGTAGGAGTAGTAGTAGTGGTAATAGTAGTAGTAGTAGTAGCAGTACTAGTCACAAAAGTAGTAGTAGTAGGGAAAGAAGTAGTTGTTGCAGTAGCTTTACCAGTAATAGTTGTGGCAAAATTAGTAGTAATAGTATTGAGTAGTAGTAGTAGTTGAAATAGTAGCAGTAGTTGCAGTAGTAGCAGTAGTTGCAGTAGTAGTAGTTGTTGTCGTTGTAGCGGCGTTAGTAGTTGCAGTAGTTGTATCAGTGTTAGTAGCAGCAGTAGTAGCAATAATAATAGTTGTAGCAGTTGAGCGTTAGTAGCAGCAGGAGCAGTATGAGTAAAACTAGTAGTAGTTGAAGCAGAAGTAGTAGCAGTAGTAGTAGTTGTAGTAGTAGTAGTAGTAGTAGAAGTAGTAGTAGTTGTAGTAGTATTGGTAGTAGTAGCAAGAGTAGTAGTAGTAGTAGTAACAGAAGTAGTAGTTACGGTGGTAGTAGGTGTAGTAGTTGTAGTAGCTGTAATAGTAGTGGCAGTAGTAGTATTAGCAGTTTTAGTAGCAATAGTAGTAGTTGCTTGAGAAGTAGTAGTAGTACTGATAGCTATAGCAATAGTAGTGGTAGTAGTAGTAGTAGCAACAATAGTAGTAAAAGGAGTTGTAGCAGTAGTAGCAGTAGTAGCAGTAGTAGAGGTAGTAGTTGTCATAGTAGTAGTAGTAGTAGCAATAGTAGTAGTTGTAGCAGTAGTAAAAGTAGCAGAAGTTGTAGTAGTAGGAGATGTAGTTGTACTTGTTATTATTGGAAACATACCAGTAGTAGCTGTTGTTGAAGTAGTTGTAGTTGTACTAGTAGTTGTAGTCGTAGTTGTCATAGTAATAGTAGTAGTAGCAGTTGTAATTGTAGCAGAGTAGCAGAAGTTGTAGTAATAGTAGTGATAAAAGTAGTAGCAGTATAGTTGCAATAGTAGAAGTAGTAGGAGATGTAGTGGAACTAGTACTAGAAGTAGCAACAGTAGCAACAACAGTAGTAGTAGTAGTAGTAGTTGTTATTGTTGTTGTTGTTGTTGTGGTAGTAGAAGTTGTAGCAGTAGTAGTAGAAGCAGTACAATTAATAGTCGCAACAGTAGTAGTAGTAGTAGTACCAGCAGCAGCAGCAGTAGTTGTTGTAATAGTAGTAGTAGCAGTAGTAGTTGCAGCAGTAGTAGTAGAAGTAGTAGCAGTAGAGGTAGTAGCAGTAGAGGTAGCAGCTGCAATAGTAGTAGCAGCAGACATAGTAGTAGTAGCCGCAATAGTAGCAGAAGCAGTTGTTGTAGTAGCGACAATAGTAGTAGTAGTAGTAGTAGCAGTAGCCGTAGTAGTAGCAGTTGGAGTAATAGTTGTAGTAGTTGTAGCAGTTGTAGTAGTAGTAGTTGCAGCAGCAGCAGCATTAGTGGCTGTACTAGTATTACTAGGTGTAGTAGTAGTAGTAGGAGCAGTCGTAGTAGTAATAGTGGTAGAAGTAGCAGTCGTTGTAACTGTAGTAGCAGTAGTAGTAGCAGCAGCAGCAGCAGTAGTAGTAGTTATAGTAGTTATAGCAGAAGTAGTAGCTATAGTACTAGTAGAAGTTATAGTCGATGCAGAACTCCTACTCCTACTCCAACTCCTACTACAACTACTACTATTCCTACCACTCCTACTGCTACAACCCATACTACTACTACCACTACAACTACTACAACCCCTACTACTACTACCACTACTACTACTACAACTACTACTATCACTATCACGACTACTACTGCTACTACTAATAATAATAATAATACGAATACTATTAGTGCTATTACTGCTACTGCTACTACTACTATAACTACTACTCCTACAGCTACTACTATTCCTACTACAACTATCACTACATATATTACAACTACTACACCTATTACTACTACTATAACTACTACTGCTAATGCTATTACTACTATTACTACCACTACTACTACTACTACTACTGCTACAGCTACAGCTACTACCAGGACAATTGCTACTACTATTACTTCTACTACAAGTACTGCTACCACTAATAAGAACACTGCTAGTACTACCCCTAATACTACTACTACTACTGCTACTAATACTCCTACTACTTCTCCTCCTCCTCCTCCTGCTACAACTATTACTACTACTCTTCCTACTACTCCCACAACTACTACTACTGCTACTCCTCCTACTACCTCTACTGCTACTACAACTTCTCCTACTATTACTGCCCCAACTCCATCCACTACTACTGTATTACTACTCGTAGTCCAACTCCTCCAACAACGATAGCTACTAGTAATACTTCTACTGCTGCTGCTGCTACAACTATTACCACTACTACTACAGCAACTACTCCCACTACTACTCCTACGACTACTACTGCTCCTACTACTAGCTCGACTACTACCAGGACTTGCACTACTACTACTACTACGACTATGGCTCCTACTTCTACTACTAATATTACTACTACTACAATAACAACAACAACAACAACAACAACAATTACTACTACTACTACTACTACTACTACTTCTTCTTCTTCTTCTTCTTCTTCTTCTTCTTCTACTACTACTACTACTACTACTACTACTACTACTACTACTACTTCTTCTACTATTACTACTACTACTACTACTACTACTACTACTACTACTACTACTAATAATAATAATAATAATAATAATACTATTACAACTATTGCTACTAATGCTGCTGCTACCACAACTACAACTACTATTATTATTACTACTGCTGCTGTTGTTGTTACTACAACAACTACAACAACTACTACTGCTAGTACTATTTTTGCCACTACTACTACTACTGTTTCTACAACTACCACTACTAGAACTATGGGTACTACTTTTGCTGCTACTACTCCAGCTACTACTGCAGCTACTAATACAACAACAACAACTACTACTACCCCTACTACTACTACTACTATGATTGCTGCTATTGCGGCTACTGCTTCTACAACCACTACTACTACTGCTGTTGCGTTGCTCCTATTGCTTCTGCTACAACTACATCTGCTACAACTACTTCTACTATTGCAGCTATGACAACTCCTACTATAGCGACTGCTATGGCTACTACTCCTACTACTTCTCCTACAGCAACAACTTCTTCTACTACTACTATAACTACTACTACTACTACTACTACTATAATACTAATGCTACTGCTACAACTACGACCGCTACTACTACTACACCTTCTGCTGCTACAACTACTTCAAATGCTATTACTACTATTACGACTGCTACCACAACAACTACTACTAGCACTACAGCTACTACTATTGCTACTCCTACTACTACTACTGCTACAACTGCTACAACAACAACTGCTACAACTGCTGTTGCTTTTGCTATTACTGCTACTACTGCCACTACTACTGCTACTACTATTACTACTATTGGTACTACTATTACTTTTGCTACTACTGCTACTACTACTACTATGCTACAACTACTATTGCTACTACGGGCACTACTTCTGCTAGTACTACTACTACTATTGTGGCTACTAATACTACTAGTACTACATGTCTGACTACAACAACTACTACTACTACAATTATTGCTACTACTACTGCCACTGCTACAACTACTACTAATACTTCTCGTACCACTACTGCTAATACTACCACTAGTCCAACTACTACAACTACAAGTACTCCAACTCCTACTACTGCTGCTATGACAATAACTACCACTTCTACTACAACTCCTACTACTACTACTAATACTACCACTACTACTACTACTAGCACTAATAATAATACGACTATTACTACTACTGCTGTTGCTATTGCTTCTACAATAACTACAACCACTACTCTTGTTGCTACTATTGCAGCTATTGCTGCAGCTGCTTCTGCTACTACAACAACTGCTACTACTTCACCGACTGCTACTACTACTGCTATTACTACTTTTGCCACTACTACTGCTACTGCTTCTACGACTACCACTACTTGAACAATGGGTACTACTTTTGCTACTACTTCTATTGCTACCACTACGACTACTACTACGACTACTACTACTACTACTTCTGCTACTACTGCCACTGCTACCTCAATGACTACTACTACTACTATTATTACTACTACTACATCAGCTGCTGCTGCTACTCTTACTCACATTTCTACTACTCCAAATGTAACAACTACTACTGCTGCTGCTGGTGGTGCTACTACAATAACTACTAATAAAACTACTATTACTACTGCAACTACTACTTCTACTACTACTACAACTGTTATGACCGCTACCACTATTGCTACAGCTACTTCAGCACCTACTACTATGATGACTACTTCTAATGGTACTACTACTCCTACTACTTCTACAACTTCTACTACTGCTACAACCACTACTGCTGCTGCTGTTGTTGTTGTTGGTACTAATACCACTATTACTAATGCTATAGCTACAAATGTTACTATACTGCTACTCCTTCAATACTTCTACTACTACAGCTGTTGCTACTACTGGTACTATTGCTGCTACTGCTAATACTACTACAACTACTACTGCCATTACTGTAAATATTGCTACTACTACTAGTGCTATTATTGCTACTACTTCTACAAATGCCTCTGCTGCTATTGTAACTACTACTACTACTACTACAACTACTTTTACAACTATTGCTACAACTACAACTACAACTACAACTACTACTACTTCTACAACAACATTTACGACTACTACTTCTACTACTACTACTACTATCACTTCTCCTACAATAACAACAATAACTACTTCTCATACAACTACTACCACCGCTACTCTTGCTACTGCTACAACTATGGCTACTACTACTACTACCGCTGCTACTGCCACTGCTACATCTGCTACTGTCACTATTACGACTATTGCTAGTACTGCTAGTACTACTGCCGCTGCTACTGCCACTCCTACTTCTGCTACTGTTACTACTACTGCCGCAACTACTAATGTTACTGCTACTACCACTACTACTACAACTGCTACTACTAATACTTCTACTACTACAACTAATACTACTGCTACTGCTACAATTGTTATTGCTACCACAACTGCTGCTACTACTACTGCTACTGCTACTACAACTACTGTTCCTGCTTCAGCTACTACAGTAGCTACTATGACTACTACAAGTACTACTACAACTACAACTACTACTATTACAACTACAACTACTACTATAACAGCTTTTCCTACTACTACTATTACAGCTACTCCAACTACTAATACTATTACTGGTACTCCTACTACTACAACACCAACTGCTCCTACTGCTTCTCCAATTGCTACTACAACCACTAATCCCCCTAGTACTACAACCACTACTCCTAGTGCTATTACTGCTGCTGCTACTACTGCTACTACCACTGTTACAACTACTGCTACTATTGCTACTACTACTGCTACTACTACAACTCCTACTACTACTGCTACTACCATTACTCCTAATGCTGCCACTACTATTACTACTGCTACTCTGACTACTCCAACTACTATTGTTGTCGCTACTACTGCCACTAATGCTACTGTTACTTCTGCTACTGTCACTTCTGCTACTACTACTTCTACTACTACTACTCCTACTACTACTACTTCTTCTATTACTATTGCTGCTGCTTCTACTACTTCTGATAATACAACCCAACTACTATTACTACTATTATTCCTACTACAATTGCTACTACTACTACAATTTCTTCTATTACTACTACTTATTACTACTACTATTACTATTATTACTACTACAACTGCTACAATAGCTATAATTACTACAATTGCTGGTACTACTACTATTGTTGTCGCTAATATTACAACAACGACTGCTACGGCTGCTGCTACTACTATTACTACTACAACAACTACTACTATTGCTACTACTACTGCTACTACTATAGCAACTGCTACTGCTGCTACATCTACTACTACTGCAACAACTACTTGTGCTACTACTACTACAAGAGCTATGACTACTATTGCGACTACAGCAGCTAATGCCACTCCTGCTGCTACAATTGCTATTGCTACTACTACTTTTATTTCCACTACTATAGTAGCAACTACTGCTGCTGCTACAAATACTACAACTACGACTACTACTACAACTACTACTGCTGCTACTACTACTATTCCAACTCCTACTCCTACCACTACAGCTACTGCTAGTCCTCCTCCTTCTACTACTAGTATCACTACTACTATTACTGCAACAACTACAGCTACTACTACTGCTACTACAACTACTACTACTGCTACCTCTCCTCCTCCTGTCTGCTCTTACTACTACTAATTATACTACTACTGCTTCTACGACAACTTGCACTATTTGTACGACTACTACTACTTCTAGTACTACTACTACTACTAGTACAACTGCTACTACTACGACAGTACTACTACTACCACAACAGCTACTATGACTACAATTGCTACTTGGACTAGTACTGCTCTTGCTACTGCCACTACTCCAGCTACTACTTCTACTACTATTACTACTACTATTACTACTGCTACTACTACAACAAGAAAAGTTATTACTGCTATGACTATAATAGCTATTACTACTATTACTAATGCTACGACTGCTACGATTGGTACTATAGCTATTGCTACTACTACTATTACTACTACAACTTCTACTACTACTACTACTACTTCTTCTATTGCTACTACAGCTACAGCTGTTGCAACTACTACTGTTACAATTGCTGCTACAGCTACTATCGCTACTATTGTTACTACTACTACTAATACTACAACTACTGCTATATTTGCTGCTGTTGTTACCACTACTACTACTTCTACTATTGCTACTGCTCCTACCACTACTTTTGATACTAACACTACTACTGTTACTACAACTGCTACTATAAGTACTACTACTACAACAACTACAACTACTGTTATGACTACTACTGCTACTGCTACTACAACAACAACTACTACTACTTCTGCTACTATTGCTACTACTGCTTCTGCGACTACTACTGCGAGTACTACTTCTACTACTGCTATTACTACTACTACATTTTGCTACTACTCTCGCAACTGCCGATACTACTACTGCTACAATAGCTACTATTACATCTACTACTCCCACTACAAGTATTCCTGCAACTACTCCCACTATAACTGCTACTACTATGACTACTACTACTCCTACGCTACTGCTACTACTTACACTACTAATGCTGCTCCAACCACTACTATTGTTGCTGCCACTACTACAACTGCTACTCCTGCTACTGTTACTACTACAACGACAACCACTACTGCTACCACTGATACTCCTACTACCCTGCTACTATTACTACTTCGACTACGACTACTACTGCTGCTACTCCTACTATTACTACTATTGTAGCTACTATTACTTCTACTATTGCTACTACTACTATTGCTCCTGCTACTACTACTGACGCTACTTCTGCTACAACAACTACTACTACTACAACTACTACTAATTTTGTTACAACTACTACCCCAACTACTAGTGTTGCTACTACAATTACAGCAGCTATTATTGGTACTACTACTACTGTTACTGTTACAATGTGCACTACTACTATTGCTATTGCTACTGCGGCTGCTGTTGCTATTGTTGCTCCTACAAGCACTACACAACAATTACTACCACTACTACTACTACTACTACACTAATGCCACTACTACTTCAACTACTGCAAGAATTTCTGCTAATACTGCTACTACTACTACTTCTGCTGCTATTACAACTTCTACTACTACAACAGCAACTGCTACTCCTACTACTATTGCTTCTGCTACTAAAATTACAACTCCTTCAACTACTATCGCTACAGCTATGATTGCTACTACTTCTACTACTACTACTACAACTGCTACTTCTACTACTACTACTAATACGACTCCAACTACTATTGCTATTGCTATAGCTACTCCTATATCAACTACTACTACTACTTCTGCTACTCCAACTACTACTACTCACGCTACCACTACTACTACTGCTGCTTCTACTACTACTACTACTACTACTACTCCTAGTGCTGCTATTATGACTTTTGTTGCTACTACTCCTCCTACTACCACTACAACTACTACTACTACTAATATTTCTACTACTACTACTACTACTACACTACAGTAACAACTAGTACTCCTCGTACTGCTACTATTACTACTATTGCAATTACAACCACTACTCCTCCTACAATTATTACTCCGGTTCCTACTACTACTACTACTACAACAACTACTGCTCCTACTTCTACTCATACTACTATTGCTACTACTATTACTCCTAATACTACTACTACTGCTGCAGCTATTGAGACTACTACAACTACTATTGTTATCGCTACTAATGCAACTATTACTACTACTACTAATGCTACTACTACTTCTATTTCTACTCCTACTCCTACTACTACAACTACTTCTTCTATTACTACTATTGCTACTTCTACTACTACTAATACAACAACTACGAGTACTACTACTATTCCTATACAACTGCTACTACTCCTACTATTTCTTCTGTTACTAATAATTACTACTACTACTATTACTATTATTACTACTACAATTGCAACCACTGCTACAATTACTACAATTCCTTCTACTACTACTACTACTATGATTCCTAATATTAGAATAACTACTACTACTACGGCTGCTGCTGCTACTATTACTACCACAAACTACTATAACTACTACTACTATTGCTACAGCTACTACTACTGCTACTGTTGCTACATCTTCTACTAGTGCTACAACTACTTGTGCTACTACTACTACAAGAGCTATGACTACTACTGCGACTGCAGTTGCTAATGCTACTGCTACTACTACAAATACTGTTACTACTGTTACTATTATCTCTACTACAAAGGCTACTACAGCTGCTACTACAAATAGTACAGCTAGGACTACCAGTACAACTACTATTGCCATTCTTACTACTATGCCAACTCCTCCTCCTACTACTACTACTAAAGCTACTGCTAGTCCTCCTACTACTACTATTAGTATCACTACTACTATTACTGCTACAACTTCTACTACTACTACTACTACTACAACTACTACTACTACTACGACGACTCCTCCTCCTCCTGTCCGCTCTTACTACGACTGCTACAGCTACTACTACAACTTATCATACTACTACTGCTGCTATTGCAACTTGCAGTACTTCTAATACTACTACTACTTCTAGTACTACTACTACTACTACTACTACTACTATGACAGTACTACCACAACCACAACTATTACTATGGCTACTACTGCTACTGGGACTACTACTGCCCCTGCTATTGCCACTACTCCAACTACTACTTCTACTACTATTACTACTACTACTGCTACTACTACTCTTACTACAATAGCTATTTTTACTGCAACTGCTACAGCTACTACTACTACTAATGCTATGACTACTACGACTACTACTACACCTACCACTACCACTACCACTACCACTACTACTACTACTACTACTACTACTACTACTACTACTACTACTACTACTTCTACTACTACTACTTCTACTACTACTACTACTATTACTACTATTGCTACTACTACTACAACTGCTACGACAACTACTACTACTACTACTATTGCTACTACTGCTCCTATTGCCACATGCAATACTTTTACTACTACTACTTCTACTAGTACTACTACTACTACTAGTACTACTAGTACAAGTACAACTGCTACTCTTACGACGGCACTACTATTGCCACAACTACTACTATGGCTACTACTGCTACTGGGACCACTCTTCCTCCTGCTACTACCACTATTCCTGCTACTACTTCTACAACTATTACTACTACTATTACTACTACCGCTACTACTACAATAGCTGTTACTGCTACGATCGCTATAGCTACTACTACTGCTATTACGGCCACTACTGGTACTATTGCTCTGACTGTTACGATTGCTACAACAGGTGCTAAAACTACAACTATTACTACTGCTACTATAGCTACTACTGCTATTAATGTTACTGCTACTACTACTACTACCACTATTACTCCTACCCTTGATGCTGCTGCTACTACTGTTGTTGCTACTACTACTACTACTACTACTGCTGCTGCTACTACTATTACTATTGCTACTACTGCTACCATTGCTTCTTATACTACAACTACTACTGTTACTACAAGTGCTACTACTACTACAACAACAACTACTACTTCTTATGCTACTACTACTGCTGCTGCTGCTTGTACCACTACTATTGTGACTACTAGTAAGACTACTTTTGCTACTACTCCTACTACTACTGATACTACAACTACTACTATTATGGCTACTAATCCCACTACAACTATTCTTGAAACTACACCTGCTACTACTGCAACTACTATGACTGCTGCTATACTCCAATTCTACTGCTACTACTTCCACCACTACTACTGCGCCAACCACTACTACTACAACTACCACTACTACTACTGCTATGACTACTCCTCATCCTATTACTACTACAACCACTACTGCTACGACTGATACTCCTATTACGCTACTACTATTACTACTTCAACTA